>JABXWE010020849.1:0-12294 GCA_014611495.1 Limonius californicus | reverse complement strand
ACATGGTTATAGGAATTGGTTTAGATAATATCTGAAAGGTTTTTATTCGCTGTATAGCTCTTTCCACATGCACCCGTCCCTTTGCAATTTTCTTCGTTAAAATTTCTTCCTCTGCGGTTAATTTGGACCTTCCTGCAAGAAATGGAGGTATTAACAAAGTATAGCGATTCTGATCGCAAATATCTTGGATTGTGAAGCCTCGATCTACCATCAGAACATCTCCTTCTTCTAGAAATTCTACTATGTCGCTCATTCTAAACAATTCAGTATCGGAAATAGATCCCTCATATCCTTCACTTGCATATATTATAGCACCTTTTGTTGACACCCCCACCAAGAACTTCACTGAATTATAATGTTTATATTTAGAAAATGTATTCCCTTGGCGTTGAAAGTTCTTTGAAGTTTGAAGCCTAACTTCAGTTGCATCTAAAACAGCCGTCACATTTTCATCAAATATTCGAAAGCAAGCAGGTATTTCGTGCCTTTCCATACTTCTAGCTCCTTGGAATAGGCTGTTCCGTAGGCCACAACACTGCAGATATAAAAACTGAATCCAGGTATGAAATATCACGGAGACATTGGACATGCTACATTTATAGAAGATTGATAACTCCTTTAACGTATACCCTCTTTTTAAACGTATAAGCGTTAAACACAATTTATCTTTGTAAAGCGCCGTAATCGATTACTTTTTACGGGGGTTTTATTCCGGCTAGTATATTTCAATCCAGGCATAATTGATGGGTCTAAAAATGTATAAAGCGACTCAAAATGTTGCAATGTTAAGCCGGTGAAGTAGTGAAAATGTATACATTTAGAGAGCGATTCGAAAGAAAATCTACTTTCATATACAATTTTATGAGCGCCGCTCGCACGAAAGAGATTTGTCACTGTTGTTTGGGTTTGTTTTTCTTCTTTTTCATTAACTACACTTGCGTTAGATTTACTGTAACTATGGTCGTCATTACCGTTGCTTTGTGATTCAACATTTTCTAGTGATGATGCAACTTTCATGTATTCGTCTATATTATTACTTCCCAATTCTATTATGCGTCCAACCTCTAAACTTTTCCACTTTCTAGGATCTTCACCGGCAGCTTCATAGTATGGTGTGGGATTAGTTTTTCCAACAACGAAATGTTTCTCACAAACATACGTGTTTCTTGTGATGTTGCTTATCTTCAATTTATCATTGGCACATAATTCCAACCATAACAAACACTTTGTAAGGTTTGTTACTGGTTTGGGGAATGGTCGATATCGAATGGTTTTTGTTTTCTTGGACTTCGACGAGGTGTTACAACCTTTGTAACAACACCGGGGCATTTTGCGACTGAACTAAAAACTTTAGAAATGTATTTTCACAAACAAAGTATGTTTAAATATAACTTACCTCAACGCAACTTATACAATTCGTGGTAGTCTTGAAAAAGACTTTTTTCTTTAATGGAAAATAAACAGATGGAGCAAAGAAAAACGAACACATGAACAACAATAACAAAAGGGCGAAAAACAATGCGGTTATGCTGTATATCCATCAAATTCAATGCCAACGTTCACTAAAGTCACTAGAAATTTAGCCTAATTTAGTATTTTTATTTTTGCAATATTGGTATCACCAATAAAAAGGATAGCGCGAGGGAAGAGCATTTCATCTCTCTTCAACTTAAAAAGAAGTCGTCCATTACTAAACAATAAGAAATCACCAGGATACGATCTCATAACTGGCGTTGTGCTAAAACAACTGCCAGAAAAAGGATTTCGATTCATCCAAATTCTTTTTAACAGTATACTGCGTCTGACATATTGGCCGCTGCAACTAAAATTTGCCCAAATTATCCTCATTCCTAAGCCTGGCAAGCCTCCCAATGAAATAAAATCCTACCGTCCCATCAGTTTGCTCCCCATAATTGCAAAGCGCCTGGAAAAATTGCTCCTAAAAAGGATCAACGAGAACTCTCTGCAAGGCGAATGGATGCCAAATCATCAGTTTGGCTTTCGTCATCAACACTCCACAATACAGCAGTGCCATCGACTAACAAACATAATCCGCACGGCACTCGAATCAAAAATCTATTGTACAACAGTGTTTTTAGACGTGAGTCAGGCTTTCGACCGAGTATGGCATCGAGGACTATTGCTAAAGTTAAAGAAGCTATTCCCCCACCAATACTATCAAATATTTCAGTCGTATCTCTCCGACCGCTATTTCCAGACAAAGGTCAACAACGAAACCTCGAAAATGAAGCCAATAAAAGCAGGAGTTCCCCAAGGCAGTGTCCTAGGGCCCTTAATGTACCTACTATTTACATCTGATTTGCCAACCACTGATCAAACGGACACGGGAACATTCGCCGACGACACAGCGATTCTTGCCAGCAGTGATGACCCAACGATAGCATCATCAAGACTACAAATCCATTTAAATCTAATCGAAACATGGTTAAAAAAATGGAGAATTAGGGTCAACGAGGACAAATCGGTACAGGTCACCTTCACGATCAGGTCAACATGCCCACCAGTTACCCTAAATAATAAAGTAATCCCTCAATCAAACGAAGCCAAGTATCTGGGATTAAATCTAGACAGGCGATTAACATGGAAGTTGCATGTAACAAAGAAACGACAACAAATGGACTTAAAAATTAAAAAGATGTATTGGCTAATTGGCAGAAAGTCTACTCTGACAATAGAAAATAAGTTACTGTTATACAAAACCATAATTCGCCCCATATGGACGTACGGCTGCGAACTCTGGGGGTGCGCAAGCAGGTCAACAATAGACATAATACAACGTTTCCAGTCTAAAACCTTGAGATACATGTCTGACGCCCCATGGTACGTATCAAATCAGTCATTGCATACTGACTTCAAAATTCCATATGTCAGAGAGATTATCAAACAGAAAGCTACAAAACACCACCACACCATAGAACTTCACCCTAACCCTACAGTCGACGCCTTAACTGTAGAACCGGAAGTACGAAGACTGAAGAGAAAGTGGCCAAAAGACCTACCGGAATAAATCAAGGACGACGCCGCTGGGTGCCCATCCTAACGTCAATCTTACATACTATTAGCTCATAGAATGTGTACATTATATTCTGATTGCTAATAAAACACAAAAAAAAAAAAAAATTCCAAAAATTTGAATTACAGAAATAATCATATATTTAAAGAAAGTTATTCTAATTTCAAAATTAGGAGGACAAAGTCCATTTTCAGCGTTTGTTTAAACGAGGAATTTCAATTGTTTTGCTTTTTTATGACCTGCCATATATTGGGAACAGTTATAGAAATAATTAACAAAGGAACTATAACAGAGAGTATATAGTTTCTTTTTTCCTACACTACCTCAGCTTTTACTACGCCTGAAATAGTGGAGTTTGGGAAAAATGAAGTCATTGTTATCCTATTTTTTCTAACTATGTTAACCAACTTTGTATGCCTTGCCGTTCACGAGAGCCCGATAAGAATAGAAACTCGGAGAACATCTCTCAATATTTCATTAGTCTGAAACTTTGAAACTACGCTCTTCCATAACTTCTGGGAATTCATTATATCGCGGGTCGGTAATTATGATTTTTATTGAATTGCAAGTTCTTGCAATATACTACGACGTTTAAGAGTCGGTGGTCATTGGCGGAGATTCTAATTTACCGTGTTTTTATTTTATTTTCTGTTTAGCATGCATATTTACTCAATAAATCGGAAATACTAAAAATAGTCACAATTTTTCGCATTTTTCTAATATACGTCTTTGGTTTATTATTTTGTGTTTGCTTCCTTTCACTCAATATCTCTACGCCTTTGACTCTTGCGTGTTTAACAAGTTACCCTCTACTGTATAAATTCGGTTAAAAGATATTAAGCACTTCAGTTTGAATCAATCTGAACAAATTTTCGTCTTGTAAAGCAGCTGCGATGTCCGTACACAGTTTGCTAGCAGTTAATGTAAAACTTTTAAAGATTTGGTCGCTTTATCCGCCAAACCGCGATGCTAGCTTACTAGCAGTTATTGCTGATAAATTGTATAAATACATCAACTTGGTGTGTGTATACTGCATTTTTCTGCCATGCGTTTACGAACTGTATATCGGCGAAAAAAATAAAATAACAGACTACACTTTGAATATAATGAATACTGGTAAGAACTACAGATTTACATTGCACGATTGTCGTTAACTGTCTGTGGTTTGTTAAACATTAAGATGTAAATATATTAACTAAAAATTGCATTTATCAAATAATCAGCTTTTCCCGAATGAAGATATTAAAATTATTTTACAAAGATTTGAATGAGAAAATAGAATTAAATCTTCCGAATATAAATTTACAGGTTAATTCAATACATATATGTATAAGGACGTGAAATGTTGAAATTGATCAGTCAAACAAAAATTAATTATTTTGGTATTATAAAAAGCTGTTTGCCAAAATATTGAAGTTATTAAATATACGATTTTATTTAGATCAAAATGGGAAGAATGATGTGTGAATATACAATAATAATTAAAAGCTGTACTTATAAAGCACTTACTTATTAAAATGAAAATTTGCACACGTTTGAATGGATAAATCTTGCTTATTTTCAAACTACAGTAATTATAGTCGGTTAAATTAATATTGGTACTCGTTTGAATATAAGTATAAGTGAATGTTTTCCAAATTAATTAACATTTCAAGAAATTGTAGGAATACGTAGTTTATTTTTCGTTTTAAAATGATAAATTGCTAAAGAATAGTGGTCAATATTAACAATTAACTAGTGCTCGTTGTTAGTATTGACCACTCTTCCTTGTCGTTTTTGGCAATAGAATTAATTTAGATACAATTCTTTTATTTGTTTAATTTTCGTGATGCTTTTTTACGGCTAAAAATAACAAAGAAAACATTACCGGAAATAATTGCCATTTCTACGCAGTATATGTTTGGAAACAAAATTAGATTGTTGCAGGAAAACTGATTTTATTCAAATGCAAGTGACTTCAGCCCAAATGGAAGCGTATACAGGAGAGAGTAAAAATAAATTCAACGTAACGTACGAGTAAGAGTAATACAAAAGACACTTTGAAAAGTTACCACAGACTATTACATCAGCGCTCAAATACAAACTTATACATTCTAATCCTGTAATGCGTAAACCAGCGTTTCCCAACCTTTTAGTATTTGCGACACAATGTTCAATCACAATTCTCATCGCCCCTCCCCCTCTCATTCAATAATTTTTACTGAAATCGTGCTATAATTGTAATATTCGTTTCTATTCAATTGTATTTTGACGCTAAAGGTACACTACGACCTTAATTCTTAATTACAAACCTTAAAAATTACCACGAATAGGTAACTTTATTGATATTTGGAAACATCAATCCACTGCAGTGATAACACCAGAATCGATGCCTCTCTATTGCTCTCTGTCTTAAGTCCACCATATCGGACATTGTCGCGGCTTCGCGAGAAGTTCCGATTTGTCTAGAACATTCTGGGACGTCTGCGCCACCGCGACGCAAGCATGTATAAATGTTGCACCTCGTTCAATTGCGGACTGCCCAAAACGCTGAATGCCCAAAACGCCGACTCGATATTTCGCCCAAAACGCCGACTCCCATTCCGCCGACCACGTCCAAAATGCCGAATGGTGTTGATGACCAAAACGTCGACTCTTGTCCAAAACGCCGAACGGCGCTAAACTACGTCACATCGTTCGTATATTTGGCGTCGGAGCCGGATACGAATCTAAATTTGTATTTGATCCAAAACGTTGCGGTTTGGCCATTCGGCAAAATGTCCGCAAACGCACCTATGAGCCTTGTCTAAAACGCCGTCCACAAAACGAGTCGGCGTTTTGGTCATTCGGCGAAATGTCCTATAACGCAAGTACGAGCTTCGTCCAAAACCCTGACCAAAATTGGTACTAGAGTTTTTTGCTTAGTTTGAACGTAGAAGCGCGCGATGTAAATATGTATGTATGTAACATATACACGGTGTTTTAAAAGTGTGGTGCCAAAAATGTACCTACCGTTCAAAACAAAAATTATCCGATAAATAAGAAATTAAAAAAAATAGAAGTCAAATTTTGAAAAATTTATAAATCCAAGTCGGCTCTAACGATTTTTTTTAAATTTTTCTCGTCGAGTGACCAAAACTCCGACTTGGATTGTGGTCGGCGTTTTGGACGAGGTTCATAGGACATTTTGCCGAATGGCCAAAACTCCGAATCGATGTGAAGTCGGCGTTTTGGGCCAAATACAAATTTAGATTCGTATTCGGCTCCGACGCCAAGTTCACGAACGATGTGACGTCGTTTAGCGCCGTTCGGCGGTTTGGCCATGGTCGGCGGAATGGGAGTCGGCGTTTTGGGCGAAATATCGAGTCGGCGTTTTGGGCATTCGGCGCTTTATCCCGGACCCCTTCAATTCCAGCCAGTCTCAGTCGAGTCGATCCTTCTATCGTGAATGTGTATGTTGTAATTTGCGTGTTAACTACAATCCACGGTATTCGAGTAGCAGTAGATTTATACATAAACATGGATAAAATTTAAGTGGGCGTAAGAGAGCATTAGACGATAGTGAAGCATCAACAAGTGCACAGACGAGCGCGGTTCCGAAGATAAAATCAAGAAAATATTCTCAAAAATACTTAAATTTTGGGTTTACCAGCACTGAAGTAAATGAAGAAGAAAGGCCCTTGTGTATCATTTGCTCAAAAATTTTGGCAGCAAACAGCATGAAACCCAACAAACTTGAGCAACATTTGGAAACGCTTCATAGTGAGTACGTTAACAAACCCAGACAATTTTACGAATTAAAATTAAGATCATAGCAAGCAAAAATCATTTTTAAAAAAACTATCTGTGAATGAAAACGCTTTACTTGCCTCTTACAAAGTTTCATACAAAATAACCAGAAAGCCTCACACCATTGGTGAAGAGCTTATTCTGCCAGCTTCAATTGAGATTGTAGAATTTATATTTGGAGATAATTTTGCCAAACAATTGCAGTCCATACCTCTATCAAATGATACTGTTGCCCGTCGCATTAGTGATATAGCTGAAGGTGTATAGCATCGGTTTTTCGGGAAGTTGCGTAACAAATTGTTTTCAATTCAGTTTGATGAGGCAACAGATAGCAATGAAGATGCTCATTTAATTGCCTATGTTTGATTTTGTAATGGTATCTCAGCAGTAGAAGAACTACTTTTCAACAAACCAATAGAACTCAAAGCAACAGCACTTGCATTGTTTGCTATCTTAGATGATTTTATAAACGAGGCAAACAGAGAGTGGAAAAATTGCGTCGGAATATGCACCGATGTAAATCATTTAGCTACGCTGGCAAATGATTTTAAAAAGTATTTTCTTGCTGACGACAACTTGGTAGCAAGTTACGAGTGGGTTAGGGACCCATTTAAAATACTCCCGAAGGTCTCTCAACTGCAGAAAAAGAAATCCTCATAGACTTCACGGCAAGTGGCGAAATCAAAAGACAATTTAGTATTAAATTACTCTTTGAATTTTGAGCAGTGGTGGATGATGAGTTTTCTGCACTGAAAACAAGAGCATTTCGTATACTATTACCATTTTCAACATCCCACCTTTGCGAAACTGGATTTTCTGTGGCGACTGCTTTGAAGACATAATATACAGTGTGGAACAGCCAAATGAAATAAATTCAGTATCTCAATTATTGTGCATATTTTTAAAAAACCCCGAGACACGTCAGTTTTAGATTATGAAATGACAGTGTGCAACGTAAAAATGTCATCCCTAAATTCAACCCCCTCAGAGTGACAGTTGCAACCCCCAAATTTTTAAATTGGAATTAGGGGCTATTGGGCTCATTTGAAAGGAATTTTCATTCTCTATTCAAAAATGCTATGGTTATAAAATTTATTACAAAAAATAACTGTAAAAAATGAATTCATCTGATTGACGAAATTCAGTACAACAGACTAAAACTTAATAACTAATGGCGTTTCGTTCTTGATAATGTAATAAAATAAAGAACACATCAATTATTAGTGTAGGAGATGTTCAAAATGCATGGCTCGAACGTCTTGGCAGCATCCTAATCGTAAATAAAAATGTATTCTAACGTTAGTCAACATCTGAGGCTGGCCGACCTAATCGCAAGCGTTATTCTTATTCTTAAGTCGGCTAGATCGCGTGGTTTAGTTTTGTATACCATACTTTTCACATATGCCCATAAGAAGAAGTCTAATAGCGTTAGATCAGGTGATCGTGCTGGCCATTCTATCGATCCTCCCCTCCCTATCCATCCACCGATTTGGAAATATTAAGTCAAGGCACTGATGGACATTGAGTTCGTAATGGGGCGGTGCTCCGTCCTGCTGGAACCATATCACATTCGCTGGAACTTGTGGGTTTGCTTGAGCAGGATATAAGTTTGCCAAAGTTGGCACGACGTTATTTTGGAGCAATGCTAAATAATTTCCTCCATTCAAATTTCCATCAATAAAAAAGGGACCAATGACATGGTTTCCAGTTATCCCTGCCCAAACATTAACCTTTTCCGGTTTTTGCGTATGTAACTCTCTCATCCAGTGAGGATTTTCTTTAGACCAGTGGCAATAGTTTTGGCGATTAACATGGCCGTGAAGTGTAAATGTCCACTCATCAGAAAACAAAACATTTTGTAGTTGGATAACATTGTTATCTAACCTTTCCATCATTTGTTCACAAAAATACGTTCTTCTGTCAGCATCGTCTTCCATGAGCTCCTGAGTTGGTATCAGTTTATAGGGATGCATTTTATTTTCTTTTAATACGCGAAGAATCGAGGAATGGCTAACATCCAATGCGGCAGCTGCTTGTCGACTCGAAGTATGTAGGTTTTCCTCAAACTCAAGTATCACATCTAATTTGCTAGCATTACTCAGTGCATTGGAAGGTTCTTTTTTATCTGCCGTACATGTCCAAGTTCTCGAAACTGCTTTTCAGTTTTACTAATTGTCCCTTCGGATATAGGCGGCAAATCGGGAAATGTATCATGAAATAGGCGAGCAACTTCGATCTGTGATCGTGTTCTATCTCCGTAACCAACCATCTGCAGAATTGTTACTTTATGCATTTCTGTTAAATAAACCATGTTTCTGAATTGCAGTTAGCAAAATTCAAACAACACGCACAAGACAGACAACTACTGTCATGCGGTGACAATCATACAGCAAGTTGCTACGGTGTTTTCAACAAAACTAACACCGCCAACTATGAAGAATTTTGATAAGTTTTTACGTCTTCTTTTTAGGTGATATTGCCGAAAAAGGACACCGAAATTGTTTTTGCTTGCCTTCTTATTATCAAGAACGAAACGCTATTAGTTATTAAGTTTTTAGGTGTTGTAGCGAATTTCGTCAATCACATGAATTTATTATTTTTACTGCTAATTTTTGCAATGCATTTTATAACCATAGCATTTTTGAATAGAGAATGAAAAGACCTTTCAAATGAGGTATCACAAGCCCCTACCTCCAATTTAAAAATTTGGGGGTTGCAACTGTCACTCCGAGGGGATTGAATGTAGGGATGACATTTTTACGTTGCACGATGTCATTTCATAATCTAAAACTGACATGTCTCGGGGTTTTTTAAAAATATGCACTATAACTGAGATACTGAATTTATTCCATTTGGCTGTTCCACAGTGTAGATCTTAGCTAAATATAGAAAAGGAACTCAGAGTGTCAATTTCTAATATTAAACCTTCTTTCGAAACACTCTGCAAGACAGGCCCAAGGGAGTCACTAATAATTATTAAACTTGTTTTTAATTGAGTATTGATAAGTAAATTATTAAATACATTGTGCAGTACTGATACAATCCTATTTATAAGTGTATTATATCGGTGTAAATGTGTATTTTACTTCTTATTATGTCAGAATGTATTTTATTGCTTTTCTTTCAATAAATTAAATAATTGTTTTATATCTTTTGTTATTTTTTTTTCGGAATATGCTTGAGCCACCCATTTAGTGTTATCATGCATCATCTCAACAGGTTGAGAATCGCTGGCCTAAACTATACTGCCTTCCTAAAATACGCAAACCAGGTAAGTCAATGAGACCCACTGTTTTGGGTATTAATTCACAGACTTATTTGCTTTCGAACTGGTTAACTAATGAATTTAAAAATTTCCTACTCAACAATTCAGATTTTCGGTAGAGAATTTATTGGAATTAATCAACAAAATTAAGATTCTAGAGCTACTTGAAGGCGAAATTCTAGTTTTTTTTCGATGTAAGTGCCTGGTTTTTTTTGATTAGGTATGTGGATGATATTTTTGCCGTTGTCGATACTACTCAAACAACATCAATGGTTTCGTTGACAAACTAAATTCCAAATTTCAGTCAATACAATTCACGTACGAATTAGAAAACAAAGGACAGTTACCACTTTTTGACGAATTAGTCATTAGAACGAACTGTCAAGGACTAGAATTTGACGTTTACAGGAAAGAAACCAATGCAAATAAATTTATAACCATCGACTCAAATCGATTTCATCGTAGAATGGCGGCCTTTAATTTTTTGGTCCTGCTTACCTCTCCATTACACTCAAATCTATACCGGATTTAATATCGGTACATCAAAAATATTGCTTCCTACGATGGTTTCTCTCCAGACGTTATTGATAATGTAATGAGAAAACGTAAACTAAGATTAAATGTTTGTAATTCCACGACTATAGAGTTCCCACTTTAAAGAAATTTCACCAAAATTCCGTTGGATCCCTTAACCAAAGGTCTTGAAAACATGCAAACAAAAGCAATTTCAAAATTGTGTTTGGTTCAAATAACAACATTCGAAACTTGTTGAGAAACTCAAAAAGACAAAGTTATAACTTTAGAAAATCTGGGATTTACAAAATTGGCTGTTCTCACTATAATGGAAAATATATTACCTATGTGAAAGGTTGTAACTAAAGATAGCAACCGTTTTGTCGAAAATTCCTGAACACCATAAAGGCACGTAAAAAGTAGATTGCTAAAATGAATGCTCTCACGGGTATAAATAAAAACACGTCCTGTGGTGTATCCCTTGTCAAGACATTGACTGTAATAATAAAACTATCTACCCCACGGATATTACAGCCTCTAAAACACACGTTCCGACATTTCACAACGTGTTCATGATAATGACGTTAGAAGCACCCATGTGGTTATTTCAATCATTAAAATACACGTTTTACTACTCAACAGTAAACATTTGTTTCTATGTCATATTGAGCATTCTATTTAGAAAAACGATATTTGACTTTTTTAATCCCGAAAATAACACTCCAGCTCTTAAACAGCGAAAATGTTTGAAAAGTACTTTTTCGTTTATCATTTAATAATATTATGTAAATATTAAGTCGTGAGCATATCTTCCCAAAACCATGATTTGGAAAATGTTAGTTCTCATAGGTTGTGACTACTGCTACCTGATGGAATATTCATATGAATAACACATTAATAAGTCTCTGGCGTTTGAATTTGATTCTGACTTTTAAAACTTCGATTTTGAAATGGCGTTTATTGCGAAGCAAGCTGTGTATGGAAATGCATGTATTGCGTACCCAACTGTGAAGGAATGGTGCCGAAAATTTAAGAATGGAAAAGAGTAGGCTATGGATGAACCACGACCAGGTGCACTGTGTACTGCATTAACAGAAAACAATATGGCATGTGTGGAAGGCTTTATTAGAGAAAATCGTCGAATTTCAATTAGAGAAATTTCATAAATTGTTGGTGCGAGTGTGGGATCTGTCCATAGTATTGTTGGTAATCTGGGTTACAGCAACGTTTGTTCGCAGTGGATTCCTCGTCTCTTTTCTAATAAACAAAAATTCTTGCAAATGGACTTATCTCTGCACCACATGACAGACTATAGGCAAAATGGTGATGACATTCTTCTGCCAATAGTTGCTGGTGACGAAACTTGGTGCCATTACTACGAGCCATCCAGTAAGCTATCGTCGTTGCAGTGGAAATATTCAAGTTCACCACTACCGAAGAAGGTTAAAGCACAACCTTCTGCAGGCAAGCTGATGCTAACATTTTTTTTCGACCATGCAGAGCCCTTGTTGATACAGTTTAAGAAACTTGGAGTAAATGTCAATACAAATCTGCACAAAGAAGCTTCGAACAAGCTTCATTAAGCAACAAGACGGAAACGTCCAGAAAAACTTACGCGTGGGGTCATTCTGCTGCACGACAATGCTAAGCTTCATGTTGCTAATGTGGTAAAAGAAAATCTTCAACGAAAGAAATGGAGGGTTTTAGAGCATCC
>JABXWE010020848.1:0-39168 GCA_014611495.1 Limonius californicus | reverse complement strand
AAAAATTAACAAAATTATAGTAAACGTGCAACATGTCGCCCCCCCCCCCCAGCGTCTACACACGAAGCACATCTACGAAATAAATTCCTGCGCACCGCTCCAAATATATCCTATCCATCTGTTGGGAAAAGTGTTATTTAAAAATTCCCCCACTTCTGCCGAAAAATGAGCAAGTGCATCATCGTGCTGCAGCCACATTTGAGGTGGAATACCTTCCAAAAGTTCAGGCAGGACATGGTGCAAGAAATTTAAATAAATTGCCCCTGTTAACCTTTGGGGTAGCAGATATGGTTCAATGAGTATATCGCCAACAATCCCGGCCCAAATGTTCACGGAAAATCTTTGCTGGTATCCTTTTTGAACCACAGCATGGAGATTGTCATCGTTCCAAATGTGGCTGTTTCTACTGTTGAATATTCCTTCTTTCGTAAAAGATACCTCGTCACTAAACAAAACGTTTACTTGGAATTCTGGATCCTCGTTATACCGCCGCAGAAATTCCTGGCAAAATTCTACCCCTCTGGGAAAATCTGCTTGAACCATGGCTTATACCTTTTGTGGGTGGTACGGTTGTAGCTGCTGCTCATGTAGTACCTCCCATACTGAGATATGGTTCACTCCCATTTCATGAGCTATGGCTCTTGAACTAGCAGAAGGATTTTCAGCCACTCTCCAAAATTTCTTTCTCAAAATCCACCGTTCGCCTTGTTCTGGTAACTCCACAGTTGTGTCTGTTGACAAGGAATGTACCTTCCTCCCGCAGCCGACTTGAAACTACACTACAGGCCTGGTGTGAGGCTTGGATCGTTGTGTCATCTGCGTATGTTGCTGTCATCGTTAAAGTTAAAGTGGGCCCCAAAGCATTCCCCTGCGGTACACCGGATTTTACAGGGTATAGGTCAGTGTATGCTTCTTGATGTTGTATAAGGATGTCCAGTCGGATAGGTAGGACTTTACAAGAGAGTAGAGAGGATGCGGAATTGATTGCATAAGTTTGTAAAGCAATCCTAGATGCCATATTTTGTCAAATGTTTGACTTATATCAACGAAAACTGCGGAGCAGTATCGTTTCCCTTCGCTGTCCTTGTTCATTGTGGCGACAATTAGATGTATCTGCTCTATGGCTCCGTGTTCCTTCCTGAATCCGAATTAGTGTGTAGGTATTACGCTATTTTCATCTACGACTACATTTAGTCGTTTAATTAGAATTTGTTACGTCTATGATACTTTCTACATACAAAATATTGGTTGAATTGCAAAAACAACCCCGCAACTACGACACTGCTTAGGTAGAAAATTAACAAGTTTGACAAATGTTAGTATCCCGGAAACCCAATCGAAGAAGGAGTGGGTTCCAACAATTAATTTATAGGCGCCACCGACATAAGATAGATAATCAACTACCTTTATATCTCCTATCTGTCCTTTATGTAGACTTAGTTCCAGATATTTCGACGTAAAAGAAAAGACAAGTTGCAACCAAAACCTCATTTAATTAATAATCGACACAACCCCACAATTATAATTCTTCGATACAAAACAATGTAAAATAGCAGTCCCAATTTTACGTTCACGGAATCAAAATAACTAAAATTAAATTGGACGAGACTCAAACAAATTTAAAGACAATTATTGCGCTCACTAGAACAAGATAATTTTAAACTTTTAGGGCACTATACGTCGTAGGAGGACTCCGCGATCGGAATAATGCGTGATCATAAAACGACCTAGGAAGAGAAAATTTCAAGCTGGAAATCTTGAAAACGCAATACCATCTCCATTATCGGAGCACCCTATATATATATGGTGTACGTAAAATTGTTTCCCCCAATAAGTTGAATATTACAATTGTATTTACTATCTACCTACACATATCCCCAAATAAATCCCAATAGTACAATTCAGTGACACAAAATCAAAGAATAAATTAATTCTTAATCGAAGGTGATGAAATGGTAAATAACAACGGGCAGGTGATAACATTTAAATATAATAGTTATTTGTACACTTAGGCCGCGAAATCATTCTTTAACGTACCAAGAGGAAGATTGCCGCCGAGGCCGCTTGCGGCCGAGGCAAGGCAATCTCTAGGACGTTAAAGAATGACGCGGCCGCAGTGTACACAAAATTTTTTGTGTTATTGTGTAGTATCCTTAGTAATTAGTGATGAAATTTTAAAATAAAATAAATAATAATTTTCGTCGTAAATAGAAAGACGGCCTGCTTTCATGTTACCATGGAAATGAGATAAATAATAAATAATTTTGTGTCAAAGAAAAGTAAAAATGTTTAGTCCTCAAAGTGATAGTGATACTTGGATAACCGGAACTCCTCCGGAACTAACAATTGCTGCGAATTCTGCAGTGTCGCAGTTAGTACCTGAAAAATCGAAGAGGAAGTATGAAAAATGTTACAAAGACTTTAAAGACTGGTGCAAGAGGAAAGACGCCAAAACCTTGCCTGAAAATGTATTATTAGCTTACCTTATGGAAAAATCGAAGACCTTAAAAAGTTCAAGCTTATGGAGTGTGTATTCGATGCCCAATTCATGCTTAATATAAAAGAAGGAATATAGACGTAAGGAAATACTTAAAGTTGGTCCCTTTTTTGAAGAAACAGTCAGTGGGTTATAGAGCCAAGAAGTCAAAGGTGTTGACACATACCCAGATTACGATATTTTTGGAAAAAGCTAGTGACGAAAGTTATTTGCTGCGGAACGTAAATATAAACAAAGTTCCCTTACGAATTGTGTAATTTATTGTTGTTTGTTTAGGTAGTTTTGATTATGGGAATATCGGGGGCCATGCGACGTGACGAGTTGACAAAAATGACCATTGAAGACATTCAGGACCGCAACGATGTTCTAATAGTAACTGTTCCCGATACTAAAACGGACATAAACCGCACTTTCACCATTACCAATCCAGAGTATATGGCTTTATCGCAAATATGCTGCCCTACGTCAGAAACAGGTTACCAGTCGTCAACTATTTTTGAGATACGAGCTAGGAAGGTGCCATGCACAAGTTATTGGGGTACATACGATTGGAAAAAATCGTGTTTGATAGCGAATTATTTGAAATTGGCGAACAGTTAGCAGTACACAGGCCATTGTCTTAGGAGGAGCTCTGCTACCCTCCTTGCCGGCGCTAGCACATTAGTTCTTAAGCGCCACGGTGGTTGGAGATCTACCACCGAATCGTATGTCGAAGATTCTATAGAACATAAAAATAAAATTGCAAATTCAGTTTCCGGTATTATATCAGAGCATAACTTAAATCCGGGGCCAAGTGCACCTGACAGTTTCAGTTCTAATGGAAACCAAAATAGTGTTACGGAATCAAAGTATAACGCTTCTAACACTTAGACTTTACTTTAGGAGTAAATATAGGTAGCAATACGAACTGTACGATTAATATTAACATTTATCCAAAAGATTTGTAATACCAATACCTAATAAATAATTTCTAAAAACTGTCCATTCTCATGTGTCAAAATAAATATATGTGATATTTAGTTTAATGGCCGTTGCTATGACAACGGCCGCGAAATTAAATTTTGCGGTCTGCATGGCGTACGCGAAGTTGCTACTTCGCGTACAATTGCACAAAAACAAATTTATTTCACTTCCCTTTTAAAATAGATGGGCTATCGCTGCGACCGTGCTCCAGGTTCTTTATCAACGGCTTCAAGCGCGCCTGCTCGGTCTTTGAAAAACGACTGTCCCAAGGTAACTCGTCGAAGTCTGCTTATCAATTGGGCCAAATGGTGGAACGTAGAATTTTTTGAATCTTAATTACGGGATTTCCACCAGTGCGAAATTTGCCTAAATTAATTCAACGGATATTAGAATTAAGTTCAGGAGAATTAAGACAGGACAAAATTTTCTGTCTCTAAATAACTCGCCAGTTCATGTAAACTGGCATACCACAAAAAATCTTCTTGACCGCAATAATTCTACATTGGAAAAATTGAATTCCTGGAGTTTTTGCTTTCCCTCAACTATAGGAAACGACTCCGGTGTAGTGACTCCCAGAGTGGAACTGATTTCCAAATCGACAAACGATTTACCAAAAATTTGCTCACTACACACCTAATTATCCGGCCCGATCGCCAAAACTAAACTGTCCTATTCTCGGAAACTGTCGTTAAGATCTATATTCCCCCTCAACTTCCGGAACTTTAATTTGATGCGCCGTAACCTTCGAAATGTAATAAATGTAAAAAGGGTTGCCTATCAGTAGGCGCGAAAATCGTTACAAATTGTTTCCAGGACTTAGATAATAGATGGGAGCAGGCATGGGATATTGGGAGCAGGCTTTTGGACGATATGATGTAAGCTGTCTTGGATTTTTACCTGGTTTAGGGATCATTATAACTTGCGCTATTTTCCACCGAAATGGGTACATTCGATTCTTAGGATAGCATTAAATATTTGGACTATTCCTTTAAGACCTTTGGTATAGTTCTTGGAGTACTTTACCGGTGATGAAGTCGTAACTCGGAGCCTTTTAGCATTTATTTTGTAGTGTATGACTGTTTGTAGCTCGGTTTTGATTATTTTTTTTTATTAACTGGCTCATCTGATATGGAGACTATTTGGTTTGTATATTGTTGTTCTTCTGCAGCCGACAGTTGGGATGGAAATGATTGGAAAACTGTGGTGAGATGTTCAGCGAAGGTCATGGCCTTTTGGCTTTTCGTTCTTGCCCAGCTATTTTGGTTGCTTCGTAGTGGAGGTACTTGCTGTATTGGTCGTTTTAGTTTGCGGGTAGTTTTTCACAGAGAATAGTCTGTTGCCTCAGTCAGTGCTAGTCCTTTAAGAGGTATTCTTGGATCGATTCATTTTTCACCTTGTGTAATAGTTTATTGAGGTCTGTTGCTAGTTTGTTGTTTGACAGGAGCTCTTGTTATTTGCCATTGTTTTCGTGCTTTCTTTTTTTCTGATATTTTATGTTTTATTATTATTGAGAATTTTTTTTAGCACTAGTTTCGTTTCTGCCTAGTGTTGCTTACCACGCTGCGTTCTGTATAGCTTTAGTTAGGTCTATTACTGCTTCTTAAATATCTATTTTGGTTTTCAGATATATCTCCGGGGTTATTGTTCGTCTAGTGCTCCCAATCTGTCCTGCTGTATAGTGACGGTTTCATTGGCGTAACCTGTATTTGGATGTATATGGGTATCAGAATTACTGAGTGATCTGACGTTAGTTCTAGGCATGGTTCTATTAGGATAGCGTTAACTATGCAGAACTCTACGAGGTCAGGTATCTTATTGGGGTCGGAAGGCCAATAGGTAGGGTTATTAAACAACAAATATGTCAGCGCATTACTTAATTATTTTCTTTTTAAGTTTCTTTTAAGAATGCCTGCATGTTAGACCAGATTTTATAAGAGTGTGGCTGCAATAGCTTCTTATTACATAATGATTTTTTCCTTTCTTGGACCTATTTGGACACAGATGGATAACAACTGAAGCTGTTGTTTCTGTCTTGAAACAACAACTACTTGGAATCACAAACACACCTTTAATTCTCAATATTCCTATCTAAATGAAAGTGTACAGGCTTGCGGTGGTTTCCTTTGACATATGATACACCTGAGCACTCGACAAGGCTGTGAAAATAGTAAGATTATGCAAGGTATGTCGTTGCATAGGAGCCGAAGCCCTAGGGGGGTTGCTTATACGTTCTGCTGAAATTTACGATTTACGTATTTAAACTTGAAATTAAAAAAGAAAATAGAAATTGATTGAGATTTTTGCCTATGTAAAAACATATATGTACATGAGGTTGTCTGAAGTGCCAGTATCCCTACAGGAGTCCTGTCACTACTCCAATTTGAGTCCTACTGAATTGTATCACTGTTTTGGTAAGCTTGTGGAGGTGGTTGCCTATCACAGCTTTACTTTGTCTTCGTCGAGGTGACATTTTTCAGTGTTCCAAATGTTTGGTTCGAATCCATTTTTTAACTGCTCCTCTTACCGACCTTTTAGTTAGACCGACAACAGGTTCGGGCCCTGTGAACAATGCTTCAGATTCTTGCTTTCTTAGATTATCTGCGTTTCCATTTCCTCCTATGCACCTGTGGCCTGGCACCCGCACCTTGTTGGAGTTTGCCAGTGTTAGGAGATCAGAAAGGCAGTTACAGTCAAGTTTTGGCTTGATCTGCTTTGAATTCAGTGCTTTCAAAGCTGCCTGACTGGCGGACATAATAAGGATGGTTATGTTCGTACAGCCCCTTCTTATAGGGGCTTCGATGGGGCAGTGCGAACAAGCACTGTCAGCCGAGGTCACAGTGAAATGCATCTTAATCAGCCGCGGGGATAAACCCCGGCTGAGGCGACGACCGTATTTTACTTAGTTAAGTTTAGGGTGCATGTTGCATTAATGGCTAGTATATAAGGGACCCGCAACCCCCTGAAGTAATGCGAAAGCGGGTGGGGGGAGGGCGGCGGTAGTGTGAATCTTTAGAAAAAAAGCCCCTTTTTATATTCTTTTATATTGCTACTAAAATTGCAATTGGAATATTATCGTAGTTTGGACCAGAGATACGAAGGTACTATATCTTGGGTTGCTACCATATACTTCAGCTTCGGTGACGTTGCGTGTGCTGAAACGTCTGTATACTATATTAAAGCTTTTTTGAAAGTCTGGTGGTTCCCGTTGTTCCCATTCTTCACGATGCATCCGTACTTCGAACGGTTTGTCAAATGAGTATTTTTTAAGCATGTAGTCCGTTCCCATGTCTAATTATGGGCCAAATACTACAGCTGTTATTTTGGCGGTTGAGTGGCTTGAACGGCACTTAGATTAATCCCAGAAAAGCCTGGTATTTAATGCGTTTAGTGGCGTAAATGACTTCTCGTTGATCTCCAACACCAGTGTCTGCCTAAATTGTTCCATTCGGTTGCTGGCAACTTTCCATTCCTGTATCTTTAGCCCTTTGTTTTGAGTTTTGAGAAACTTCAGTATATCCTCGGGGTTGGATTGCAAAACTTTCTTGGTGCGTAGGATTGCGTTGGCCGGCCCCAACAGTAGATTTAGACCTTCTAGTAGTTTAAGATTGCTCAGTTGGTTTGTTAGTCAAGCTGACGTCATCTGATTAGCGCAAGGTCTTAAACTGTGGTCCAGTTCCCTTCGCACACTTCAGTACTTCTCACAATAATTCTGTTTGGATTTTTTGGGGATATGCTTCCGTAAGTTTTTATTCCGGGAAGTTTTAAAAATCGCTATCTTAACCGTCTCCAAGGTTTCGGCAAGGGCACCGCCTCAGCCCTGTCGACGTCGGTTCCTAATTTTTTGGTGGTTAGTACCGCACTGCTAGAGTAGGTACTGCCATCTGATCGGTTCTTCTTTGCAGAAGGGGTTTTAGTGCTCTCTGTTGCGGGAGATTGGGTACTCCCGGCTTCAGACTGCACTTTACCTTTTTGGGTCTTTAATTTTCGGATTCTGGGTCTTACAGGTTTCCCAGTGGCTATCGCTTCCTGGACCCTCATCTATCTCCTTTGGGCCCCAGATAGTTTCTTATCCTTCTGGGATTTTGGAGATGTTGTTCGTATCAGGTTTGCTGAAGCTTCCTCTCCTAGTTGTATGGAAGAAGCAGAGTTTGGCACTACTGGTGGCACCTCCTCTGTAGCTGCTCCTATGATTGAAGGGTTATCGTTGATTGCAAGTTACCCTGAAATTTGAGTTTAATTTTCATTAAACTGTTCCATATTAATCCCACGAGTAATGGTGGAAGATGGGCCAACGCCTGCGAAGCCTCTACACAGGTGGAAGACAAAATATAATGGGATTTCGCCTAATACACCAAGGGCATCGTTAACGACAGCATTAACCTGTTGTTCTTCAGCCCTAGACACGAAAGCTCACCTTGGCTTGCGAGATGTTTATAGGCTTCCTAGTTTAGATCCGACGGGCGCCAGTTTTGGGGTGTTAGAGGCTAAGGTTGTCCATTTGGTTTGTACCAGGTGACTACTGTATGCACGCGAACAATACGCCCTAGGTTCTAGGGATATAAGTGTGCGCACAATGGAACTTTTCTCTGCTTTTATCCATTTGTAAGACTGTGCGGAACAAACTTCGAAATATTTCCGAAATATTCATTTAAAATTTCTGTAAACGTTCCCTTATTGATATTCAACTCATCTATCTGCCATCATTCGGAAGGTTATTCGGCGATCTTCTGCCATTCGTGGTTCCAGTGCTGCGGTATTAATCCGCAAATTAAATGGCCATACCTCGTACATTGTGGAGGCACGTTCATATTCCATTTTAAAATGGTCCCTTTAGATTTAGACGTTTATTTGCATAACACCATCAAACGGTCAAGCGCTAGACTTCTACGCTACAGGTGGAGTTTCTCAGAAGCGGGACTTGGGATTTTTAAAGGCTGAGAAGACAATGGCAAACCAGCGAGATATTCTGCCTAGTAAATATTTTCTGGAGTAGAAGTGTTTACACTTCAGGAGTTCTGAGCCCACGTTAAGCTGTAGGTTCGCTATGGCTGTGTCACTTTAAACATGCAACATAGGCATAGGGGAAAAGGTAAGTATCATTAGAGACAAAGCATTCGAAGAAGAAGATCAAACGGTTTTGCAGGTTTCACTTTTATTGTTAATGAAAATTTGATATCAAATTGTTCGAAACAGAACATACTTCTCATCTTTGCGCTATAAATTCAGAATTAGGTCTGCAAAATTGTCAACATGAATTGATATTTTTAAATTGTTTTACAAATATGTACGAAGGAGATGTGGTTTCTTTACATAATTGCAAGATGATATTGTTAGCTGCAGTTCGTTAATAAACTGTATTTCCATATAGAAAATGCTAAATAATGTGTTACCTATACTAAATAGCCAATTTAAAATTACCATCTCACGAATGGCAGAACACTGGACAAGATTACATCTGGTGATGATTTGGGACTTCATATTGTAGATAAGTTTAGCGTCGTAGCTGTGATATCCATAATAATCTGTAAGTTTCGAATTTGGAAGAAATAATAATATTTTGATTTTAAGTTTGAAATTAAGATTGTTCGAAAGTTCTAATATGTTACTATTTTTTTGAATTTGGCGTATTTTTTGCACAGGTTCGTTTGCGGATCCTTTACATAACATAATCGATCAAAACGCCCTTCATCCGTTGTGTATCTTATCCAAGCTTTTAGTCAACGTCTCCATAGGTTAGATTATTGATTAACTCGTTTAAAATACATTTAAATAGTCTATTACAGCAAACATTTCTTGTTTCTTGGACGTACCCAGATTAGTTTTAGCTATATCTGCATTAATTGCTATATAATTCATTTAATTGTTACTTCTTTCGTTTGTCTAGTAATTTGCTTAAAGCACTTACAGGAAATTCAATTGTCATTACTAGAACAAACGAAATTGCAAGACTAACGGCAAAATCTCCCCAAAAGTTGTGAGCCTGAAACATAACAAGTAGTTAGTTAATGCTAATGCTGTTAATGCAATTGCTTTACGAAATTTTAATTTACCATCTGAAAGGTGTCAAACCAAGTGGTGTGTTTCATACTACTGAATATAACAGAAATAACTATCCAGTGAGTCAAGAATAGTGTAAATGTTAATTTTGAAAGAACTTTGAAGATAGGCATTGAGAGGAACCAGTTCACAGGACCTGAAACGTTGATCATGAGTAATGTGTAGAACAATTTATTACATCTCTGGAAACTTTAGCTACCTCCATATCCATTTGCGCAAATTATCCAACCCAGTGATATAGCCCAAACAGGTCTCGCGAGTAAAATGTATACAGAACTTTTAACTGCGTTATATTCTTCTGTTATAAGATCAATTCCAACAAACGTACAAATGCAAAGGGTTGTGTTCGCTACAGTCCACAGTATTAACACAACTATCTAAATAATTCAGAAGTTATACTTTAGAGGAATTAATCGTAAAATGAAATGTCAGAGGTGTGTCGAAAGTATACTTGCCTTATTGTCGAGAAATTTTAATTTCTTTTCTTTATAGTAAGCAATCAGATATCCTAGTATTAGACCAATTAACCACACAGAAGCTCTGGTATAAGTTTGATTATAATAGTACCAAAAAAAATCCTCCGCTTTTCTCTGACTAAAAGTATTGTTAATTAATGAAATTGAGGTCCACCTCTAATGATCAAGATAGTAAAAAACACTTAAATGCCTAAGGATAAGTGGTTTTGATACTGAGAAAACGTTGTAATAAGCCATTTTAATTTACAACATGTATTACAGGTGATACTTTGCCAATAAGTATGGGTTTGATTGGTCATCCGTGCTAATTTACAATTCTAAATTCGGATAATAGACAAAGCGGATAAATCACAAAATGTACAATTCGAGGTGGTTTAGCTTAGGAAGTAACATCAAGTGAATTTGCAATTTGTCGTTTTGAAACAAAAAATGGTATATACTGAACAAGAGCAGCACCCTATAATACTACAACAGTCACATAATGTTAGTACCATACAATTAATGTTTCTACTACAGTCTAGTTCACTGATGTGGTAGCAGAGTTTAGAACTAAACAGACGAATATTTTGGTGTTTACAAAAACATACAAAACTAACAAACGTATGAATGATCTAAATACCAAGCAAGGGAGCGAAACCGTTCGTGGTATTACCAGCGCATATGCATATCAAAAAGGAAGGAATAGTATAATTAATTAGTATCTAATCTTGCAATGACTCAGAATTTACAGTATAAACAATTTACAAGGACGTTATACAGGATGTCCCAACTAAAACAGTCCACCCTGAATAACTTTGTAAATATTCAAATTTGAAAAAATCGGTGAGAGGTGAACGATAGTTTGAAGGGGGATGCCTTCGTCCCCTTAGGCCCTACCACCACCTGAAAGTTTAAATGATAGAGGAAGAAGGTTTTTCTGCTTCTTATACATTCTGAAAATGTTGTGCAATTCTGTCGTTTCGTTTTTGACAACTGGGTGGAAGTTTAAAGCTGTTAATCGTTTCTGTCGTTCTTGATTGTTTATGTTGTGTCCAACAGTGTGCAATAAAAGTGCGCCAACACATCAGACCCATCCACAGGCACTTTGGTATTGCTATCGGAAGTAGATGGTGCATTGAAAAACACCCCGCTACATCTACAGAACTGTTTCATGCACATTCTCAAACTATACATTTTCTTTCTTTCAAACTTCGTCTTTATTGAAACAAATAGAAAGATTTTGAAACTAAATACGGTTTTCGTCCCGTGTTTGATTATAAACTTTCGACTGCATAAACAAAGCACTATGATTGATAAATTGTGCGTATATCTGATTTAGCTAGAAGAGCACTGTCACATGTTGTCTAAGGTCGTAAAAGTTCTAATACTCAATTAAAAATATTTGTGTAATATCAGAACACCCTTCTCGGGATCAAGTAAATTCCCCAAATTTCAACTTTGTAGGCTTGATTTATTTTTGACAAGCGCACTTTCTCTGTAGAAGAAGTGTAGACACTTCCGGCAGTTCGGTGCCCGCGGTAAAGAGTAGGTCCCCTATGGTTGTGTACATTACTTTACACATACGTCTTAAATCTAGGAGAAACCATTACCACGCTCCTCGACAGCGAAGAGATTATAAAAAAGAGGGTTTATGGTATAATGCATAATACAATAACTAATAACTTTCTAATGCCTTGCTTATTTCTGTAAAGGAAACATATTATAAGATCGTTGTTAAATAAAACAACAAAAAAACTGGATTGGGCTGTTGAAGATCTTATCTATGTATGTTGCACAAAATATAAATATAAGAGAACTGCACAAGGATGGGTACGAGAAGAAAAAGAAAGATAAGAAGAGTGTTAGTACCCATTAACCATCCACTCAAGATTATTAAAGACATGCAGCTGCAGTCAGGATAAATTTATATTTTTTCTGAAATAAAACAGTTTCAAAATTTGTATACCTCCTCTGTCCAAAAATAAATGGATTTAATTCATAGTGCAAAGCTACAAGAACCGCAGCAACACTTGAACAGAGTGTCAGCAAACCTGTGGTTGACAAGATAAGCCTTGGTTGTTTCTTCAAGGGAAGAAGAAGTAATGGTGATAAAATATACAGTTGCATATCGATGCTTAAGTACCAGCTGGTGGAAACGCACTGAAATATTTTAATGACTGACTTGTAGATTAAATATTCCGTGTTTCTTACTAGACTTTTAGCAGAATTGTCTATATTTTGGATATAAAGCAAGGCTTTCCACCAAACTTGCTTGCATGCCCAAACCATTCTTGACTCTACTTGCCATTGCCAAAATGGCCCAGAACCTGTGAGGCTCAATAAAGTAATGTGAAATATTATCAAAACAGCACTGACAGATGTCACCCTGAAACCAAACATTATTTTATTATACAGTGTAGGAAAGATAAGCTTAAATTTAAATTACAAACATATACATATATTGTCTATATATACAGGGTGTCTCAGAAAGAATGGGCCAGAGTTTAGCAATAGATTCTTTAGGTTAAAATAAAGCGATTAAACCTAATATACCTTAGGCAGAAAGTCTTTCCTTAAGAAGTTATAGGGCCTTAAAGTTCAATTTTTTATTTTTTCTTTTTATTGTAATTTTCACAAATCTAAAGATATTTCTTTGAAATTTGGTACACATAGGTACTTATCACTATGCAATATAGTGATAGAATTATTTTCATTAACCAGACTTGACCGTAAGAGGCACTTAACTTACCACTGAAATCTTATTTTAGCTCTAACTTTGTTATTAGTAGAAAGTTTTAGAATTTTATTTTATTTTCTGAAAGAGAATTAAAAAATATAAAAAAGGTACTTGTATTTCATACGCTTAGAGGCAACCGTTTGCCTTAAAATGCTTGTCCCAAGTTTTGGGTTGTCGTTACGACGTGCAATTATCAGGTGGCCATGATCGCAGAAACAATGGGTAGTGCTTGTGACCTACATTAAAGAACAATGCTAAGTCAATTAAATACTTTGGTGTTATAGAACTAGTATTTTTAATTCCTGTTTTGTTTACGATAATGCGTCGACATAACGAATGTCCAGGAATTTTCGTAAACACACAACAGAAATTAAGAATACAATTTCAATTTCAAAGTCCCCCACAACACCAGGTAATAAAACCTGCTAATAACTACTACATTAATCGTATTACAGCATTAATTTCCGAGCCTTGGCTCTGAATTTACCTAGGCAAGGGTTCCACCGGGGACGCCTCGTTTCAGTATAACAATCTATGGTGGAGAAATGATATTGTAGACCAACAAAGTGCGCAGAAAACAATATTAATAAAACTGGACTACATGAGAAGGTGTCTGTAATATATTTCTAGAAACAGCGTAGGAACGCAAACAATATGGAGGAATTGGAGGTATCTGTTACTAGCAGACTAGAAAATAGAGATCTAAAATGTTACGGTCACGCCGAACGAATGAGGGAGGAAAGACGGCTAAAGAAGATCTTAAATTAGTCACAAATGGCAAAAGAAGAGATAGCTCAGCCATCAAATGAAAAACGTATATAAACAATGTAGTGGAAGAAAAAGGTCGTAACGAATGTGACTAGGAAGGTAGAGAACCTGAAAATGGCAACTCTGTAATGGGAAATCGAGTTGAAGAGGAAGTAAGAATCAGATGTTAATAGAAATATAGACCTTTCCTGCTATAACTTAATAGCTTGAATAGTTCCTGGGATATGGCGGTTCAAAAAAGGTTTTACTTTTCAAATGTTGGAAACGGTGTGTACCACAATTATATAAAAATTTAGAGAAAAAAATTATTTCTAGGACTACAATGCCTGAAAAAATCTTCAGAGTGTAAGAATTAGTTCAAGGAGAAAATCTACCTTTCTTGCACGAACAGCACTGTCCTTTGCAAAATCAATAAGCTCCTATAATCCAAACTCACTAAATGAATAATTATTATCGGGAGATTTTCTACATGTAGGTACTTACCTTAAATATCTCTGAACATAATAACAAATAATGTTAAACTTTATTCCTCGCTTAACATTTAACATGTAGTTGTAAGAAACAAGTAACCCGGATAACAGAAAAAACGATTCAACGGAAAATACAGTCGCGTGAAAGTAGAAATGGGCTTCATCTTCTGGCAACTAAAACGAAATACTGTATCGACAAATTCTTATCAAAGCTACTCACATTACTTTTAGAAGATATTGTAAATTAGTTGTAGGAAAAGAACGTTGTATAACGAGTCGGTGGGCTGCTACAATACATATCATACTGACAACTCGAATTCCATGAAGGCAGGAAATGTCATTGGGTCCATTGTCTGTTTGAATAAGCTTCCAGAAGTTTGTAAGAAACGAGAATGCAGTTAAAATGGATTGGTTTGGTTCTAAAACAGAAGTGTAAATTGTTAGTACTAAACATGTATGAGTGGCATATATGGACGATTCGTTTATCTAACTTCTTTTTTAACAAGAAGGAAACAGGAAATTATTTTCTTTTTTAATATTTTGGTATGGTTTATTCATTGAACGTAAATGTTTCTTACTAACTCTTTTGCAGATAGTAGCAAACGACTTCGTAGATTGTGGACACAATTACTATAGCAAGAACCGATCCAAATAACACGCTGCAACAGATGAATTACCTATTCGGTAGCTAATCACCAGGTTCTTGTTTTTTAAGATATTTACATTGTAGCTATTCCACTACTGTTCAGTTTCGATTGAGATGCCTTGGTTTGACATAGTTTATTGGTAAACTTAATTTCAACGCCCACTTTGGCATAAACTTTTTCCATTTCAGCAGTTGAACAATCATCCGGGAAGCACTTGGCCAAGAAGATATTGATTTTCTTCGACGATTGGTTTGAAGTAGTCATTGTATTCGTAAATTACAACAAATACCAAATTACTTTTCTAAAAAGAAATTGTCTGGTGTGATAATAATAATAAATTTATTTACTGGACAGTTACAACATTGTTAAAACTAAGAATGAAAACGGAGAGGTGTTAATTAATAGGAAATAACTAACAGAAGAAATACTATATAGAACTATTTATGTCTAAAACAACCTAATGAAACTCAAATCGAAGAAGAAAAGCAGAAAAACAACGTGTGCTTAGATGAGACCTCAGAAATTATTATGGAAGAGATTGCTCTGTTTAAAATAAGAAGGTATATCAGGGTCAGATAATATAGTTATGACAAAAAATAATCAAAAGACGAAAACAACTGAAACAGCAATTGGTTACACCATGCAGCAGATGAAATTCAAGTCGCCTTGACTTAGACAAACTAGACAACCACAGGCCCGTAAGTCTGTTACCCCATACATATAAGTGGTATTAAGTGTTGTACTTATTATTATATTATTATAAGTCAAATATTATGCACATTAAAAAGTAGAAAATTGGATAGAATAAATAGTGTTAGTATTAAATTTTTCTGAAGGCGTATCAAGGATTTCAAAATCCGTATCACTACATCGAAAGAGCTTAGGCGGTCGTTATGTCAACGTATATACTATAGGCAAATCAGGTAAAATTAAGGCTTTTTCCCAATACCCAGTGGGATTTGATTGTTGTTTTGTTTTAGGTTAGGATATCTAGGAATGTCAGTTGGTTGTTTCCATTTCCGTTACACATTTTGTGAAAGGTGCCTGGTCGTTTAGATATATCCAGCTTGTTATGTTCATTTGATAGTGCCATTGCATCTGAATTAGAGTCATACTCTAATTGCCGCTCCATAGGAATCAAATTTCAATTTTAATTGCCTTCTTTATGTTGATTACAGTTTTCGTTATTTGTTTAAGATTGAGTTATGGGAGGCCAATTTCGCTAAGCCCTAGAAAGTTCCCTTTGCAGGCTGGATTTGCCGGCAACAACAATTCTCGGAAATATTGTTTCTCGAAAGTCGCACGTGTTATTTGGTTCCAGGATTGTTGTGCCATATTTTTCAATGTGGTGTAAGCTTTTGGGGCAATGCAGGTTCGCGCTGCATTTAGTTTGGGAGTCGAATTCAACATCTTGCTCGAGCCGGTCATAAATAAAGTACTGCAGGGGCGGCTTGGGTTTTTGATGGGTATCCGTCGCGTGTAGTTTCGTATCGCTGTTTTCACCGTGGGGTGAACAGAACCATCGACAAGTGTCGGATTTAAAGTAACACGCTGTTACCAAAACCCGACGCACTACGATCAACGGACGAATAACTAAAAACAAAACAAGATTTTCAGCAACAAATAACGGAACACCGAAATATTCTACCCACGGGTAACTCGCTGCCACGTATCGGTGTTTTTCACCGCGGATAACTCCACTACGACACGGGTCTGGATGAAACGATAATATTAAACAGATTTCAAGAGGGCGCCAGGATTCTTTATCACCATTCGTCGTGCATCGATATCCAACGACCTACCTTAACGAATCCAAGTAAGGGTTAACTCTTACCACGCAGAATGTAACTTACGGGTTCCAACAGACAAACGAAAACAACAAGACACAATAAAACTCCATATTGAGGTTGATGCTATAGTCCAATATGAGTATATTGACCAAAATAATAGGGCACAAGACAAATCACACAATAATACTGGTACACTATTTAAAATGCCCTGTATAAAGACGTAAAACCCAGTAAAATTTTATAATAGGCCACATAAATATGTAATCTAGATAGGTAACTGGTTACCGACTTTATATCACAGAGTATCTCAACGGTAAATGTTCATAATAATTAAACACCCTGTATATGGGTTACAATACAGTAACAATTCAAATCTGGAGTGAAGCCCACAATTTATAGTTACAAAATACCTAAATCAATTCCGGATTACTTCAACTTTCACTCATAAATTGACTAAAGAAAAAAAAAGAAAGAACATTAACTCGATTATATTAATCAATAGGGAACGATTTCAGCGGATGTATCCCTAACTGATGACTTGATCTATCGATCAGTAATAAAAATATCTAAGGAATTAATTAACCTGCGCCTCGAAATTGACGAACGCTTTGACACAGCGTAGACAGGCCTGGCGATATTGTAAGCGTATACCTACCGGTTAAAAATACTTCATTTCCTCGACGTGTTAACGGAAAAGGTAGCTAAAAACCCGAACATAAAACAGAACAAAAAAATTAGACATAGACTTTCCTGGTGTCTTTTGACGATCGGCGTGGGTCCACAAACAGGACTTTTACGGGCACCGCAAGGGAAGTCCGAAAACCTGTCCAACATGAGCTGACCTTATATCACGAAGTCCAACTTCTAGCCTTCTTTGAGGAACATCAGGTGCTGGCGTCCAACAGGAAAGGAAACTGTTGACGAACGTTCTTACAGGTAGCGACAAGGGTTTTTTTTCAGCGTCGGGACTGCTTGGCTCCATCTTTCACTTCCGCAGAAACAGAAGGAACAGGATTGCAGTCCGCAAATGGTTTACAGCTGCGTTGACAGCCTCCAAGTTTTCCCAAAAGTTCAACACAACGATACTTCGAACATGCAGCTGGTCAAGTTAATTTAATCGTAGACAGGCTAGGTACTATTGGCATCCCAAATAATTTCTCAATTCACCAATAAAACTCTATAAATGCCAAATTCAAGGGCGGATGATCCAGAGATTTTATCCGAGATTTCAACTCGAGTCAAAAATAAATATTCACCTAGAACAACCACTATAATTTTTACCAGTCGAAGTCTGCGTATTTCTCCAACCACACCGGAAGTGACATCCAAAAATCACCCATACTTTAGGAAATGCTGCCACTCACCAATCAAATTCCACCTACACAACCGAAAATTCTTAAAATCCCCTATGGAAATAGGAAATAGAAAACTTTAAAAGGAAAATTGGGCCAATTGGAAAACACCTTCATGTACAGCAGGAGGTTGTTGCAATTTTTTAACATAACAACGCTGGAATTTTATCCCTGGAAAGGCAATTTATTGTGAAATAGCCGATCGCCTGTTCCTCTGGTATTCCACGAACGCCAAGGTAAAATAAATAGTTTTTGTGTTGTGATAAAAAAACCATTTACGCGTTTAACTTTCAAAATTCAAGGGATTTAACCCTTTTTTTTATGCGACAAAAAGCGTCCTTCAGTCGTCGTTTGTCATTTTTTTTAATTACTGTTAATTGTAAAAAGTAATTATATATTGTATTATTCTTGTAAACTCAGACGCCACTGGCCACGTAGATTCGTTTAAAGATTTTAAATACCGTAAGCCAGGGGCGGCGAGTTCCTCCTTTTGAACGTTCAATTTAATCGTTTGTCGTAGTAAACTAGAATATTACCATTTGCTGTCATTTTTTTTTGTATCGTCATTTATTCTCGAAAGGCTAATTATATGTGTTTTGAAATTTATTACATCTTTTATTGTTGTATATCTTGTATTTGTGTGAGCATGAACTTTGTAAGCTTTATAAACAGGAGGCACAAAAAAGTCTGATTCCCGTAAGCTGTTGGTTTCTCGGCTTTCCACGAGAACTGGTAACCTGCTGTGATTTGGAAGGTGGCGCCCGTTAACTTCGACGTCCCCTGTATACAACTAGGAAGATTTCCTCCCGTAAGCGGTTTCCGTGAACCTCCCCTACTCATCTGAGCTAAGCTGTAGGCCTTTTTCCACCTATCCTGTTGCGGGTCGACGAAAAAGCTCGTGTGGCCCGTAACAAGTTTAATCTGATAAAATGCATTATGAAAAAATCGTATCCGTCCAAAGGTCTAAAATTTATCTTAGTTTTGGCAATTATTTAATATTGCTTGATTATTCATAAGCAATTGACACCTTGAATCGGGAAATTCTGCCGTCTATTATCTACTAGTATAGTGCCCCGGACATCGAATTAATTCTCGATTATCTGTATAATAGAAATAAACTGATATCTATTGAATAAAATGTTTCTTACTGATACTGTTACTGTGTTTTAGCACTGCACTCAATTCTTTATGCGATCCGTTTCATACAATATAACAATATGTTATGATTATTTATTAATTTAAGCTAAAACATTCAATTAGTTGAAGTTTTGTTACGGGTCAAAAAATGACGCCTGGTTGAATGCCAGATATTTTTTCTACGCGTCAAACGAACAGGCCTCCACAAAACAGATGGAAGAGGCTCTTCGAGTAGCACAGGGAGAAGAAGTGGTTCACGGAACTCGATTAATGGAAGAATATCTTTGTTGGTATGATGCTCGGTGCTTGTTAAAATAAGAGGCCGCCACCCTTTCAAGTCGCAGCTATACGTAGATCTTCGTGAAAGGGCCAAGCACCGACAGCTTTGGGAGTCGAACTTCCCTTGTTGAGCTTCCCTCTGCCTCAATACTGCTAATGAAACACACACAAAGAAGGAAAGTGCACAAAACAAAGGCATAGGTTGTCGAACCTGTTGTGTACTGAATAAAATAACTAAAAGATTGGTACATTTATAAACCAGCAATGTTCAAAACACGATCAGAGTCGGTCCTTGTATAAATGGATTTAGTTTACAGCATGACAAATACATTTAACTAACAAATCTAACAAACAAACCGCAACAGAAGATTACTGTAAACAAACGGCAACACAAAGTTGTTCTGTTTCATGTTAATATAACTGTTTTCTACGTCTCATATTTTGAAGCACTTTGTATATAAACACAGTTACAATATCCAATTACATTTAATAGAACGGTTAATTCTTACCTGAATACAAAGTAGGCGTTAGCCGTTAAGGTAGAGAGAGACCGGAAGGTAGGTTTGCTCTCGCTCAGCTCCAAGCAAGGATAAAAGTCGAGAAGAAAAAGACATCTGGGCTGACGTCACTGGTCAATGGAGTCGCCCGGCTGAAGACACAGAGCAATGGCGCTGAATTGCACAATATGGAAGTAATAGCGTCGCTGAGCTGACGCAACTGGTGGATTACAGAAGCTAATGCAATTGAAGAAATTGGAATAGATACCGACAAAACTAGGTATTTTGCATGCCAACAACTGAAACTTTCAGCATAGAAACCTTGTTGGACGATAGCTGATTTTATGCGTATGTAAAGAAGAGGAAACCACACGGTATTCCCACTAAATTGCTGGTTCTTGCACACACTCTATCTGACAAATAGTCGACTCTTTGATTACGAGAATAACGGTAAACGGGAATTATAATCAATATCACCTCGACCTTGCCTAAATGCTTGGCGACAGAACTACATTCGTAAGCTAAGAGTGACTCGCCACAGATAGTCGTAAGCCGGCATCGGCTTCCAGAAATTCTGGTGTTTCCCGCAAGTCTCGGGATCATTTCTTGGAAAAATAACCGTAAGAGGGCGTAGTGCGAGAATTCACAGTTTACAGTACAAATATTGGTATAAATCCAACGAACATTCCAAATTTACATACAAGTCCAAGGAAAACTAAAGAACGTCACACTTTAAACAATTTTTAATCAGTATACTAATAGCAATACAATCTGATCAGTCATCCTAATTTCAAGCTGTGGACGACCTTGGTTATACAAAATGTAATTTAAATTATTTGAGTGAGTATAATATATGAAATAATATTGATACGAGTATTTATTTTTCTTATTCCAAGTAAGTTTCAATTATTTGTTTATTTCAATGTACCTATGTACTCACTGTTTGTAAATTCGGCACGCTCTGGTTCGCCGGCACTTCAATAAAAACTCTCCCGATGCAGTATTTTCCAGAAATCTGCCTTTCTTCTTCATACTCTGCGATATTTAAACATTCATCGAAAGATCCTAAATCAAAGAGGTTTCCGGCCAACATTCCAGGTGGAATCGCTTTTGCATTGGCATCATACACTAAAAATTGGCTAAGGTTACAGTAGTTAGAAATGTCAATAAAATTAAAACGTGAATGAGTTTAATTTAAATTAAAAAAAATTGATTAAGATTTTGAATATGGAACAAGTATACGAGTTCAAATTGAATTCTCATTCCTGGATAGGCTACTAAAGTTACAGCACTTTTGTATTGATACGGTGGTTGCCTATGTAACAATGGGAATCCCATTTGAAATATATTATCGTGAAATTGAAATACTCCACATATAGCTCAGAGAAAATTTATAGTAGATTTACTTCTGCCATTCAAACTAGTTAAGATTGTAGTAGTTAGAAATTTAATGAAAGTTAGAGTAATAAGCAATTTAATTTCAAAAAGTTTGGTAAGTTTATGAAAAAATAGAATAAGCAATTGAAATTTCTATTGGTAAATAGGTAACCCATATTACAGTAGTAATGAATACTATTGTATTGTTATCGTTTTTGTTAATGTAACAATGAGTCCTATTCGCAAGATGGTATAGTAAATTTTGCACATCGCGCTCACCCCGTTCTAATAAAGTTTGTAGTTAACCGCTCAACTCGCCCTTGCTATCCGAGGTTTATCCAAAAAGGCAAAACACGTCTGAGTTTTCGCTAGGACTAATCAATGGTAATATTATACATTTTTAAATAGCAAACTTATTTATTATTTCATTGTTGTTACCACTTCGATGTTTATTTTTACTATTAGCAATATACTAACGTTTATTGCTATTTTGCCCAAGACGCACAAATATTAATAGCAAGACTTGTTCTAAATAGGTACAAACCATTAAATTAGAATGCAACCAACTTAATGTTTTTTTTTAATTCAGGACTAAAAAGTATGATAAAAAAAATTAAATACTGCTGTGTTTTTCTGTAAGAAAATGGTGCAACATTTTTTTGTAAAGCATTAGATTTAAATCCTGCTATAAGTACGAGCCTACCACTTCCAAAAATAGGCAACCCAAAAAACATACTATAAGGTATAGCCGTTGGCTAACGAGAATGCATAAGGGAGCTGGAGTAAGTGGATTTCACTACCTGCTTTGAAAACATTTACTACAGCCTGGCTCTTTCCCTAACTTTGATATGTAGTAGCGTATGTCAAAGCGCAAAAAATGTGTTTGTGCAAAATAGTAATGCAGGGATACCCATATCAAGTAGCCTTATTTGCTCGGTAGGATACCGTTAACTGCATTCCTTGGTCATGTGCGCTCGTTAGTCGACGATTACACTACGATATCTTGTTTTTTATTCATGGGTGAGGCCGTTCCAATTGATACGGTGGAAGCAAACAACAGCCAGTGACATAATGTATGCCTCGCAATCTGTGTCTTTTTCTGCAGGTTGTCTGCCATTTAAATGCCCACAGGGTTCAGCAAGCATTTTGCCTTCTTAATAGAATTTTAATCAGAGTTAAACTTTTAACATATATGTTGTATAATACGTTATCGTTTTGAAATTATTGATTTGTTGTCTAATTACCTTAACAGTGTATTTGCTACAATACGCATTTTAAAGTTCATACAATTATTTCTCTGTTTAATATTGACACTAAACAATAAAATTCTCGGGTGTACGACAATGCCAGCTGAAGGGGACAAAACTCTCGCCTTATCAATTGGAAGGGGTTCTATTACTAATCAGAAATGCCTGTTTGATATCTTTGACAGCTCTCATTCATCAAGGGTTAACTTCCTGCATAATAATGATAATTATATTTGTTAACGCTACGATTGTTACTAAAACGCGTTTCATCACTGAAGAGAATGTTGTTCATGAAGTTATTGATAGAGTTCATTCGGACTTGAATCGTCTGACAGAACTGTAATCGTCTTAGAAAGTCATTTTCTTCCAGATCCTGAACTAAAGTTGGATGAAACTGATTTGCTCTAATGATTCTTGACATTGAAGGCTGGATAACTACCTCGAGAGAGCCCTTTGATTAATATGAAAACTTCAAATATTGCTTCAATTACCTACCGCTAATGCTACTGTTACTTCTTTTCATTGTTCGCCCGAATTGGAAAGGGGCCCTGTTCTTTGACTTTTCATCATAAAGAAATGTTAAAATTGAGATAGGTACGTCGCTATATCTCAGCTCAAAAATAGATTTACTGATATGGAAACTTGTTCTTATTCCGTCAAATTTAGCCACATTTTTAGAAGAAACATTATGCGAAAGAAGTATGAAATTGATGATGGAATACCCACGATATTTTTGGATTATTTCTCATGAATTAATATCATTTCGTTTAAGTTGTTACGGGCCAACTGGCTTTTTCGTCGGACCGTAGCAGGAAAGATGGAAATGCCTTCGGTTTAACTCAGAGGAGTAGGGAGTGGTTCACAAGAAACGCTTAAAGGAAGAAAATCTAACGTAGTTGTATACAGGGTAAGTTGAAATTAATGGGCACCACCCTCCAGGTTACAGCTGATTGCAGGTTTTCGTAGGAGGACTGATAATCCAGCAGCTTACTGGAGATTGAGCTCACCTTTACTGCTCCTCCTCCTGTGTATAACGCTTACAAAGTACATGCACAACAAAATACACAGAAATAAAAGATATGGTGAATTTTAAGACAAATATAACTCTATTACTTGAAATTGGTAACACACACATACTACAAAAAATGTACAATCAAAACGTTAACAACTGTAGTTGAAGAAAAGGGAAGTTGGGACGTCCAAACCAAAGAGCTCGTCATCACTGGCTTGCGATATTTACTTTAATGAACAAGCAGACCTACGCAGTCAGCAACGTTCGAGTTTACAATTAAATACACTTTACCCTTAACAAGAAATGAAACGGTGGGCATCTGAAGGTTGTCTCACTTTTAAACACCAATACATACAAGTTTTTAAAATTAATTGAACACAAGGCAATTTTACCTTAGTTTCGTTAGTTGTAAAGGAGAGAGAGAGAGAGAGAGAGAGAGAGAGAGAGAGAGCACAGTTTGGGTGTTCGTGGTTCTTACTTGGGAAAAAATGCACGTACGCTCCTGGGTGTTAGATTACCAAAAGGACAATGCACACACACACACACCAATGGGACTCCAACTGAGAGTGCATCACCGTGCACAATCACAAAGGAATTTCTTCGGAAAACGAAGGCCTTAGATGTTTTTGCCAATCGGGAACAAAATATTCGCGGCACAAACTTCCAAAGCTTTTTTCACAGCAGCGGCACATCCAGAGGCTAAGAAAAGGGGTTCTATATTAATACGCAAAACCGATAAACAAATTCGGAATGAATTGCTTTCCAAGAGTTAAATCCGGCGTTTGCCTTAAATCCGACATTTGTCGATGGTTCTGTTTACCCTACAGTGATAACAGCGATACGAAAATTCACGCAATGGATACCCATCGAAACCCAAGCCGCCCCCGCAGTACTTGTACTCGGCGCTGAGGTCTTAGTAAGCAACCGGGTCGAAAGGAGATTTTAAGTTGATTCCCAAAAAAACGCAACGCAAATATGCAGCAGCTTCAAGTATTTCACCATATTACGACATATATTGCAAGAATTCTAGGACAAATTAACACGGAGGGCTCTCTCAAGGGCAGGAAATTTCCGGAAAACATCCACGGTCAAGCGCGTAGACAAAATATTCATCGGCATTTCTCTAGGATAACAAAAAAAACTATATTCGGGAAATAATAAGGTAGTAATCGGAATAAAATAAGACTCTAATCCGCAAAAAACAGCAAAATCAAACGAACGTACCAAAATGTAAAATCAATATCAATTTTTTTTCTTAGATTGATCAGTGCAGGAGCTATTGCTTTAGTTGTAAACAGAGTAAATATTTCTCGGGCCCCATTTTATAAACTATACCAGGGCCCACACAACTTTAGCTACGCCACTCACTACGGCACCTTCAATATGGATATTTTTGACCATATAATCTTTTTTTTTGCATTAAAATACATATTATTCAAACTTTGTTTGTGTTGAATAGAAACTCTCAAGCGTATCAACCAGGCAGCGTTGAGTCATAATAACCACCAATAAAAATTCGGATACCGTAGTATCTTGTGTTCTGTATTTTAGATAGCCTATTTTTGGAATGGTAGGCTCGAAGTCTGCCGATATAGAATCGTTTTTAATTTTATTTTTCAACATGATACGATTGTCGGTGTTAAGTTATTTATTAGCTACTTATTAATTAATGCATTTATTAATATAAAGTTAAACTTCCTATTTTGCGATATTAAAAGCATTAATGCATGGTAGTGATAATACTGATGTTTATAACGCTGCCCGGTATGGGCGCAACGATAATCGTTTTTCAAGCGGATTCAAGATTCCGTGGATCAAAAAATATACCACCTCCCGGCAGAAGGGTTAAGATAGTATCATTAGTTTCATAGCTAAGCTTACAAGAAACCTTTTCTTTAGAAGTGTCGCATTACATCCGCTCCCCAGCTGTCCGTCACTATTTAGTGGCTACTTTAGTGGCTCGATCTTTCGACAAGGTTGCCGACCCCTGATTTAGATGATTGTGCAATTACTTCTATAGTAATTTGCCTAAATGATTAAAAATAAGGGAAAATACCTACGGTACCGGACAGCATACATTTTAGTAAACTTTGTCAATGAACGGGCAGGTCGATGTTTAAGTTCGTGCAGTTTTGCATTAGTTTGTTAGCTAGGTAAACCTCTGAGACGTTATGTAGCTATTACGAAGTGTTTATCCAAACTCGCAAGTAACAGGATTGTTAGAAAATAGAAGTGTTGGTGGTATTACTCGCAAAATGAAAAGGTTTAAGCTGTCAAAGCTACGAGCAAGGTTTAATTGAGTAAGGATTAAAACAAATAGTTGTTAAGGTCTATATTCTCATATACAACATCTTAGAGTACTGATTAAACTGATTAAGCAAAAGGGCTTAACCTTACAAGTTATGGGTTGTTACCATAACATTTTGTCCTGAAGGACGGGTAGTCATTAAACATAGAAATATGGCCTAGGAAATGCTGTAATCTCAGATAAAACCAAAGCAGAAGAGGAAAGATAATCGTAAACGTTATATTTTTTCTACAAATAATCAACCGATTACAGCGCTTGTTGAATTGACTTACTTCTCATTGCCCATTCTTCTTTCAACTTTAAACCATGAGCATATCGCAGAAGATTATTCTTACATTGATAAGAAATAACCAGGTCTTCATTGTCTAAGATTTCTTCTAGTTGATCAGGGAAATTTCTACGAGAACTTTCTAGAATGTTACCCTGAGAAATTCCTAGAACTAGAATTACTATACTCGTTAGTCGTAGCATTTTACATCAAACTGATTCTGACAAGTTACTTATGCAGTAAATTACATATATTATCAAGCGACAGGGCAATTAAAATAGTGACTTCGGTTAAGTACGCATAGATTACATACCAATAATTAATATATTGTTATTACATATTCAAATTTTAATTTGTAGCTATTTTAAATGTAAATAATCATAGCTTGCTATCTTTCCTATAATTGTCATTTGCAAAGTGCTCGGTTATGTACTTCTAATATTACTAAGACAACAAGATATACATATACAGTGTGTTCCAGATTCAGTAGGCTACCATGGGTGTCCTTCTTATTATTAAAGATAGAGATTGGTTTAACTGGACAAAGTTGAACAGTTTTTAGTACCGACTCAGACTCCATTGAGAAAATTTTAAAATTCCGAACAGCTTTGATATTATTCCCAAAATCCCGATACTTGTCATCGCTATTTTGTTGGCAGTCAACTATCGCCGTAATTATAAGACATATGAAAAAATGTTTCATGTTAAAATTATTTGCTTTGAGTATGCACACTTATAAATAATGCCAAAGTAGAATTCAAGGTGGCGGTTTCCGAGATCTTGGTAGCAACTTTTCCGTCCGAACAGCAGAGGCGTACGAAGAATACAAGATAATTCGAAATTAAGTCGCCGCATGTGTGAAACGAATTAAAGATGAATATTGGGAAAGATTCTCAAACCGATTAGGAAGAGATTTTTACGGCTTGCAAAAACAAATATGGCGAATGATAAAAACACAACGCAAAGAGGTTAATGAATTAATAGAAGGTACGCAAATAAAAGAGGAAAGCTGGATTACTTACCTAACAGACCTGTTTAAAGAAAACACCGATGAAATAGAACTGAACACACCAGAGATAGTTGTTAACGATGATGTACCAATAGAGGAAGTTGATGTAGAGAACGCATTAAGAATGTTGAAAAACAGAAAATTTCCAGGTCAAAACGGAGTTCCAAATGAGTTACTAAAATACGAAGGCCACACTCTTACAGAACATCTCACAAAATTAATCCAAAAAATCATAACCATCATAGAATACCCGAATGTTGGAGAACAAGCACTACAATACTACTGTTTAAGGAAGGGGACAAGAAAGAACCGAACAACTACCAAAGTACTAAGCAATTAATATCCTTGGCACAATGTTAAAATTAACCACAAAAATTATATATCACAAGATCAATTGAATAATATCCTTATCCGACGAACAACAAGGTTTTCGAACAGGAAGATCTTGTACAGATGCAGTGTTCGCGTTAAGACAAATTGTAGAAAAATCGCTGGAATACAACAAACGACCGAGTACGACTTAAAGATATTATATTCCTGCTGTACAAGAGACGAATTCCTACGAGTCTCATTAAAACTATAGAAAACATATACACAAGGAATAAAATACAATTTGTTAATATATAAAATAAAATACAAGCTAAAATCCAAGGCAAACTCTCAGAACCAATCCCTGTGGGACAAGGCATTAAGCAAGGGGACTCACTAAGCCCTTTACTTTTTAACATCGTTGTGGACGAAATTAGAAGAAAAGTACGCAATGGAGCAGGATATAAAATTTGAAACCAGCAAATCAAAATACTCTGCTACGCCGATGATACCATGCTAGTCGCAGAATCCGAAGATGCTTTTCAGAGACAATTGCATCAGTTTAACATAACAACAAAAAAATACAACATGATTATTTCGTCACAAAAAACAAAGTGTATGACAACATCGCGCGAACCACTTAGATGTAAACTTGCTATTGACGATGAAATTATACAGCAAGAAATTAAGTTCACATATCTGGGAATTGAAATATCTAGTAGCGGAGATGTAGCAGCTGAAGTGAGACGGCAAACAGTTAAAGCAAGCCGAATAGAAGGATGTTTAAACGACACAATCTGGAGGAACAAACACATTGGTATAGAAGTCAAGTCCAGAATTTATAAGGCAACAATAAGACCAATAATGACGTCCAACGCGGAAACTAGGCCTGACACCGCAAAAACGAAACAACTTATGGAATCGGCTGAAATGAAAGTTGCTCGTAAAATCTCCGGCAAAAACAATAGAGAAAGAAACGAGAACATTAGGCACACCTGCAATATAGAAAACATCAACGAGTGGATGCTAAATAGGAAAATGGAATAGAGCGAGCACATTAATAGGATGACCAACGAACGAGTAGTGAAGATAGCCAGAGACAAATCACTAAGAGGCCACAGAAATCAAGGTCGGCCACGGAAGAGATGGAGCGATAACCTGAACGTGCCATAAACAGGCAAGAAACCGAAGAAGGAACAGGCGGAAGTCTAATTAGAAGACGGAAGAAGAAGAAGAAGCAAGCTGTAGCTATGTTTTCCTTTAATTTGAAAATACACAACCAACTGTATTTAACGAATAGTATTAACAGGTGTATTATTTTTAGAGATAGATAGAATTAAACAAAATGTACATGTTTATAATACGAAGATTATTTGAAAAGTTTTTATAGTTGAATGTTCTGTCACTCAAACAGCTGTAAAATATCAAGTCGGAAGAGAAATTATCAGAACTTGTATATTGTACCTCTGGAGAATCGCCGAGTAAAAGTTTCTGAAATTGGCGAGGCTCTTGGTACCTCAGATGCTGGTACATTTCACATCTTAGCTGAAAAATTAGGTACAACATGTCAGCGTATCAATAATAATCAAAACATGTGTGGTACCAATAAGTTTCCCTATTATATCGTAACGATTTTTATACAGAGTTGGCTCGAATGATCTAGAATTACGAAGCATGTCAAAAAGTGGTGGACTACTAACCTACACTTTCATATAAAACTTAAAAGTAAGGTAGACTCAAGTAAGTACAATGGAAATAGAACTTCCACCCGCACCATTTTAAGTAAGCTGAAAATACAATTTGAAGATAGTGGATGTTCTGTAACATCAAGCAAAGCCCAATGAGTAATTATAAAATATTTATTCAGATGTAAAAACTATTATAGTTAAAGTGTACTTAAAAATTAAAAGATAAAAGCTAAAATCTACTTGACGTCGCACAAAAGGGCTGCTCCTCGTAAAGTCCAGTGCTCTGGCGGCTTCAATGTTTGTAGCCATAGTGGAGTTATGAAATTCAGATCAGTGCGGCCAGGTTTCTTATAAACGGGACACTGCAACAGCATTAAATTATGTTTCACTGTTAAGATTTATTACCAACACAAGCACGCACAATATATGGCCTCCCTAGAATTTACCTGGTAAAGTTTAGGATCCTTGGGAGCTGTTGAGTAAATAGCAAAAACGTGGATAACAGGAACCAGTGTGTATAATACTTTATTGACTGATTCGGCTAAGCGACAATTCTTTTTATCCCAACCTGCTCCATCCAGATACAAACCATAAACATATACACCTTCCTGCAACATGTGTTGAAACACCCATCGCTGAAGTTTGTTGCTACTTACGTTCGGGGCAGATTTAACTTCTTCGCGAAAATTCTTTGTTGCTTCATTGTGAAGCACCACTTGATCCAGAGCCCAACCCTTGTGTGCCCTTGTAACTTCTTGCCGCATCGCGGTTAAGAATCCTTAAACAGTTCAATATATATTTAGGTATATCATTATGAAAATTGTACCTTGGGGATTGAAAAAACCGGTCATCCAAAAGCATGAGGGCCTTCCTAGGAAACACCAAGTCCTAAATTGCGTGTTTCTTTCCAGCAGTTCTGTGAACCAAAAACCCAGTGTACTCGAAAGCCAGGAACCTCTGCTCCAAATTTCTGGTATCATGGCATCGTAGATGTTGTCTAAAGCATCCCTTAGAGCCTGGGTGATGAATTTTGTTAAAAAGAGCTAGCGTTAAAAATAAATTTTGAATCAACCTCATTCATGATGATGGTGCCTTCGATGGCCAAGAGCAGATCCCTCAAGGTTATTCTCACCAACTTTATGACTTTTTGCATTTGATCTATTTCTTGCCTCAGGAAAATGTTTAAGGGGTTCATATTTCCCATTATTCGCAGTCTAGAATTTTAAAGTTGTCATTTTTGTAGAACATGTACAAGATGTGGCAGCGTTGGCTTCCTATTTGGAAATACGTACACACTTCTTTAGGTTCACTTTGTGACAATTTTGAAATGCAAGATTAAGAATGAATAAGTGGTCAGTTCAACATCGTGCCTTTGCCTTAGTTAAGTATGTTTTAAGTATTGCGATAATGCTATTTATACGCAACGTGAAATCACTTCATCATTTTTATATTGAAAGGTATAACAATATTTTAGATTTCACAAAAATATGGTGTTGAATCGAGAAGTTCTATAGCAACAAATAGAAAGACTGGAATCAAATCGAGAAGAGTTGAAGCAATGAAAAAATTTGAACGGGTACGAGCTGCCATTATCCGCACACAACAGTCGCTTGCTTTAGGCATTATGTTTCGGATTCTTTGTAGGATATTAAAGATTGTACACAGGATGTTAATGAATTGTAGGGACATACTTCTAGGGCTTAAAGTATACATTAAAACAAACATTTTTTGTTAATAAATGTATGGTCAAAAGTGCTTTCTTTCAGGGATAGAGCTTCTCAAAGATTCTTTAAGAAGCGCCTAAATGTAGGCAACTCAATTTACTACCTTCTATTTGTTTCCATAACGACGGAAATTAATACAGAATAAATAAAGCCCTCTTTTCCACTTTTCAAATTTATTTAGTTGTGGTCACTGTAACCTCAGATGAATATGTTACGGTATTAAATTATTTCCACAATTGGTTTTCGATTTCACTCTTCTTGCCTTACTGTGGTTTCAGCAAGATGAAGCCGCAGCACTGCAAGGCAATCCTTTAACATAAAACGTACGCGAAATGTTTGCAAACTGCATAATCTTCTGTTTTACTAATATTGGTTTATTGACCTAAATGTTTGCGATTTCTCTTTAAATACATACCTGAAGATTCCTTCGTACGAAAGACATACTAGAGCTTCAAATGAAATGATCTCCAGGAAATCAAGCGAGGTAATGCGAAAATGTTTTATTTCATGTAGAGTTTCATAAATTTGAATAAAAATTGGCCAAACTACCTTTTTAACTTAGGGAGTAGGTTGCTTTACCTTTTGTAACTACTTACCTTTCTTTTACTTCATATGGATCATAGTCTATGGGAAGTTTGGACATCATGTCACGTGCTTGTCTTGTTACAGCCGCCTCTCGTGTTTCACCACCTCCACCTCCAGATTCTTTCGGTTGGATCGACAAAATTGTGTACAACATACTGGTTGTGGTATTAGTTTGGTACCTTAAAACAAAGAAATATTTGTCTTATCGCACTTTAAGAACGAAACATGGGTCAAGATTTTGATCAACAAAAAACACTCAAAAGGATTTTTTTTATTTTGCTATCACTCACGTAATATCAGCATTAGGATGTAGTCCGTATACTTGCGGGGGGTCCGTTGGACTCATGGCTTCAATAACTGGAAAATACTCACCAAGATTCTTAAACCTCAAGATTTTATAACCTTTGTAAAAATTAAAGTCCTCATGGAACATATTTTCTGAGAACCAAACATAAGCAAACGTGTTCAATAAAATTTTGTCGTAATCATCTGTGACTCTTCCACCATACTGAACTTCACCAAGCATATATCTGTAAGAAGCTACTTAGAACGCAACTCATACTTATTGTTATTAACTTGCACCTAATCGTATTCCAGCTGACGCCCCTGATAGGATCAAGGTCGTCCAAATGGTTTTGGACAAACATACAGCTTGCTAACCAGTCTGCGGAGTTAAACTCGTAAGGTATGTTCCAGCCCAATGGTCCAAATTTTCGGCGTTCCTGAACTACCGTATGCAAAAACGAGATCGCATAAATTAGCGGGAGGTACTGGGGCTGGTCGTTGTAGTCCAGCATGTCTTGGTTTATGGTGCCGTAGGTACGAAGTAGACCAGCTCGAACACCTGAACAGGAATAATGTACCACATGGTATAGAAAATTGATCGCAGCAAAATAGAAAACCCAAAGAAAGTATTTCCAAAATAACATGATTGATTCACCCAACTATACTATGACCGGTCCCATGCCCGGACGAGTGGGTATTGAAGGGAAGCAGTACGAAGTTGACCTAACTGACAAGATGAAACACACCATAGAACAGGAAAAACTAGAAACCAGTTATGTGTATACGAGTAGGTATGGAAGGAAATCAGCATGAAGTTGACCTAGCTGACAAGATGAAAAAGACCAAAGAAGAGACAGAAGTAGAAACTAGATATGTGTATATAAGTAGGTATGGAAGAGAAGCAGTGCGCAGTTAACCTAGCTGACAAGGTGAAACAGACCACAGACCAGACAAAAGTAGAAACCAGATATGTGTATACCAGTATGTATAGAAGGGAAGCAGTACGAAGTTGACCTAGCTAACAAGATGAAGGAGACCAAAGAACCGACAAAAGTAGAAAGCAGTTATATGTATACGAGTAGGTATGGAAGGGAAGCAGTACGCGGTTGACCTAGCTGACAAGATAAAAGAGACCAAAGAATCGACAAAAGTAGAAAGCAGATAGGTGTATGCGAGTAGGTATGGAAGGGAAGCAGTACGAAGTTGACCTAGCTGACAAGATAAAAGAGACCAAAGAACCGACAAAAGTAGAAACCAGATATGGGTATACGAATAGGTATGGAAGGGAAGCAGTACGAAGTTGACCTAGCTTACAAGATAAAAAAGACCAAAGAACCGACAAAAGTAGAAACCACAAATATGTACATTGGTACTGCTTCCCTTCAATACCTACTCGTCCAGGCATGGCATGGTGGAGTACTAACAGTATAAAGAGGGGAGGATAAGTGGAAAAGGGAGGAGATATACACTATTCACGATTGATTTGCCATCCAGCAGGCTGTGTTTTTTTTCTTAAATTGCATTTCTTAAATATTATTTGATTGATTTCTAGCAATGTCAAAATGAAATTGCCCTGTTGGCAGCTCTAGAGTCCCCTACTTTTCTAAAATAATCTAGTAATTTTAGAATTAATAAACCACATAATATATTATACCTACTTAATTGTCAGAATGGTGAAAGTTATTAACAAAGTTACTAAACTGCAAATTGTGAAAGCTTTCAACCACTATAAAAGAAATAGGCCAAACTTCACACGATTTACCATTATAAATCGATTAATTGATATATTTGGGGTAAGCATGTATTATTTCTTAAATATGCAATTGCAAATTACTTGTAATTTTAGGTGTCTGAGCGTTCTATAAGGGACATTTTATCACAAGGACAGGACGTTTTGAAATCATCCATTTGTAGTAGACGCGCTAAGACGGACGTTTTCTTAAATTACACGTTCAGAAAAGATTTGCAACGAAAAATTTGGCAGTATCATCTGAAGAATGAACATTTTACTCTCGACAAACTCTTGGCTGACTCTCGCGAAAATTTGGAATACAAGAGGGGCAGGACTACTTTAATCAAAATTATTAAATCAATGGGTTACAAACACAAAATGGTGAATGGACGCAAAATTTTATGTGAACAAAAACACGTCGTTGCGTCCAAAATTCAATTTTTGAGACAATTTCTCCAATATCAAAATGTGACATTCGTGTACCTAGACGAAACGTGGATCTACCAAAATGGATCCGCGAGTCGTCAATGGGTACACGAAACCGATCTTAAAAGTAAGCCAGCCAAAATTAAAAGTGAGGGGAAGAGGTTCACGATTTTGAATGCGGGATGTAATTTAGGCTTTTTGGAAGGGTGCGACATGTTACTAGACTCAAAGGACAACGACAGGGACTATCATAAAACTTTGAATGGGGAAATTTTTCAAAATTGGTTGGTTAATCAGCTGATTCCTGCTTTGGACAAGTTGCAAGGACAATTTGTCGTGGTTATGGACAACGCACCGTATCATTCAGTGCAGTTTGACAAGCCGCCCACATTTTCTTGCAAAAAAGGTGTATTGCAGGAATGGTTGGTTAACCACCACAATATCGAAATTCAGGGCAAAATTACTAAGAAAAAACTTTTGGAGGTAATTAAACCTTTTACAGCAGACGGAAATAAAAGATACGTAACTGACGAAGTTTTGAAAAAGCGCAACTATGAGGTTCTTCGATTGCCTCCATACCACTGTCAATACAATCCAACTGAAATGGAGTGGGGGTTTCGTAAGACCTATTACAATAAGCCCATAAATTCGCAGCCAAAATCGAAAGACAAGGTTGCAAAGTTATGGCGTGACGCTCTTTCAAAATGTACCCCCGACATGTGGCAACATTTCTGTGAGCACTGTGAAAAATTTATTTTGGAAGACTGGACAAAACATATGGGAAATCTATCGTTGGAAAATATTCCTCCTTTCATTATTTCAGTTAGGGAATCTGATTCAGAATCGGAGGGTGCCGATGATTCAGATACTTCTAGTGATAGCATGAAGGTGGAATAGGGTAGGGGATATTCTTTTGGCATCTAAATTGCGAATGAGTGTTTTACAGTTTTTATCTCGCCCGAGAAAAACACTGACCTCAGTGGAATACGAACTTGGGTCTCTTAGCACCAGAGACAAACAGTCAACCACTGGACTACCATAATATCAATATGAAACATGAGCGGCATGGACGTTAATTCTTCTTAATTTGCTACAAGACCTAAATATAGGACAACAAAGAATGGCGTGGAATATGCTCTGTATACATACGATTTGAGTTCAGAATTCTCGCGTCAAAAGAACAGCAATATGTATTTGGTATGTGTTACGACAACATTTAAATTATAGTTATTATTTTATTTATAATGAAATCATTATTATATCTAAATATTATATAAACCAATATTGAGCAGCAATAGGCGGACGTTAAATGAACAAACAAGCTCTACTGGCAACATTGCCTGCTTTCAAAAAACATAACCTCCACCAAGAAAAACTAACATAACCCAACTTAATTAATTAACAAATTTCATTGATACCACACATTCCCCCAGATTTCCACAGCCTGTTGGATGGCAAATCAATCGTGAATAGATTATAGTAGAACAATTGTTAGAAAAACGTCTTACGACGCCCTATGCTTCTTATGGAGCTACACAGATTAAGTAGAGGAACTAAAGCGACAGTTACACTACTTCGGTATCGGTATGTAGAGATATCAATCGTTGTATCCAAACTCTTAATACAAGAATGCAGCCTGTTACTAGCACTCTTTAACATACAGGTTATATAGTTACAATTGGGATTGTTATGCATTACATAACATACGCCATTATCACATAACAACACAACACAATGTTTTCATAAAATTCTGTACATTCGTGCTTTAAAACCTATAGAATTATGTTCAAAATCGGTGTCGTATCGATGAACAAAGGAGCAATTTTTAGTGCTCATCAACGCACACAGAGGGTAGAGAAGTAAATGTTTACCACGCGCACACCCGGCCACGCCGACACTCCACGCAGTTTCTGTTATCTTGCTCTTGTTCTTTATTGCTACAACTTGTTTGCTTTGTCGTGTGTTCATGTACAATAAATAAATTTACGAATTTATGCATTGTCGTAATATTATGAGACCTTGATAGAATTCCACGTTACCCACAGTCTCATGAATATTTTGTCAATTTTGAAACAGATGTCAACTTAATTTTGACCTATTTGCGCGTGCTTACAGACAGAAGTTCTCACAAAATTCTGCTTCGTATAATCGGTGCGTTTCCGAATTTTGAACATAATTTTGTAAATAAATTTGTACAAATTTGTGGTGTTATACAGGCCTACATATAAAATACTTTTTTGCGTCGTATATTTATTTGAAAATTTCAATAAAGGAGGCTTTAAATTATTTATTTTTTAATAATGAAATATGTCGATGTACGCGCTTAAACATCAGCTCTTCGTTGCGTAATAGCTTAGCGGAGGGAATCATGCATTTCAAGCTAAACAAGTTTTTAATTTTTCTGTATTTCTTTCGCTACATGCGCGTTAAAAGATAAAACCTTCGGAAATTGTTAGGTGAACATTTCCTCTAGTTTATATTTTCGAAAAAAGGTATTCACTCATAAACACTTTTTGTTGCTTGTTGTGACTCAAAAAATTAATGATATTACAACTCAGGTTTTTGATATTTATCATAAACTAATCGCTTTGTTTACCAACAGTAGTAAAATTTGAATATCCATAGGTACACCTGATTTTATTATTTATTTAAATAAGTTACTAATATGACGGTGAACATAGAATGTATTGCATTATTTAGCCTTGCAGATCGATTTAATAATATACATATACAATTGTTTTCACATACCGAGAATTTATGACAACTAAATAGGGGAAATCTAGTTATATTATTGGTTGATTGATTTGAAAGAGCGAGATCTAGGACGCGGTTTTACTTAGGGCTTTACTTCTTATCCGACAGAAGGTCCACTCGACCTCCGCCGGCTTCGACCCCTTTCGACTTAAGTGAGCAATTATAATATTTATATGTATGTACAATGTCTAATATTAACATCTAATGTGGAACAAAATCCACCCACTAAACAAAAAAACGGACGGCCAAAATAATCATGAAATTGTTAGGTACCAACGATATTGGAAGCAAGAGCAACTGGCGTAGGTGCAAGTTCGCAAACAATTCCATAGAATGCAGAATGCGTATATGTATACAGTTTGTCCCAGATTAAGCGCGAAATTGTGCAGTGTTGAGTGCTGATTCATATTCCGCCGAGAAAATTTTAAGGTTCCGAGCAGTTAGGAATTTTAGTTTTTTTTTGCTCATTTAAACAAATCTCTATCTTTAAAAATAAAAAGACACCCGTGGTAGTCTACTTAATCTGGGACACACTGTATATGTATGACTGATTTACCTGATGGTGGTTCATTAGTAAATTTAATACATATCTGCAGTAAACTTATGGGAAATTGTGGATGGACTTCTGTAGTCATCCACAATCTAAAATCTGGATGGATAACGGCTCCACTTTTTTCTAGATCCAGCAACAGAGAAAGGACTTCCGACATGTAGTCAAGTCCTAAATGGCAGTTTTGTAGTAATGCCCAGAACCCCTAAGTAAACAGTTCATTTTAGTCAACCGCCTATCCAATGTCATATTTAATTACATCGGCCATGGCATTTGACAGTAGTTTCCTGGCGTGTACCTCTTGCCCTTGTCCCATTGACATACATCTGCATACGTTTTCCATACGTTTTGCGAGCTGTTCCACGTAAGGTGTAGGATCAGCTCCAGTTGTGAGAAAGCATACCATTGGCGATAAAGGTCGACTTTCTGCATGCAATGATTCCAAATTTAAAATTACGGGCTCCGAAAAACGTTGACCCAACGAGGCTGCAATGTATCTGCGACTTTGCGTTAGGGTGCGGTCGGTACACCATGCCCTACGAGTAAAATTGCATATTGAAAAAACTATTTCTACGGTCGAAAAAATGTGTTGTGTTTCTACCTTATCATCAGAAGTTTTCTGAATGTGTCTAAATTGTTATATCCATCGGGTATTGGTGATTCCTCTGGTGCATCTTTATCAAACCAGTGTTTCCATCCCTTTTCATTATTTTCCACCTGAAATTCTAATTCTTACTTTTTATTTCAAACAAATATTGCCCGTACTTGTGTTAAAATATATTGAAAATGTCTCAGTTTGGACAGCTCGACCAGATTGAGCCACGTCATGTCCATAATCCACTTTGCGGGTTTTTCTGGGCAGGCGTTTAAGTCCAGAGCCGCGCCACCTTTAATAAAGTATTGAAACTCTTCGTGCGTTATAGCTTCTCTGTTCAAGTCTATTTTTAAACTCATTAGAAGGACAAACATGTATTTATCGACTTCGTACAAGCCGCGAGACTTGTATCTGAAGATTTCGTATGTCATGTAATCGATAATGAACATGATCCGCCTAGAATATCAAGAAGGTTATTCGATTTTATAATTCTACTAAACTCTATTTCTTGAGCATTGAGCCAGAACGTCAACAAACGCACGTGATTGACTCACGCGAGCGCGCGCTGTGATTGGTCTACGCTAAATAACGCTAATGCCTCATTACTTAAGGAGTTATTGACGCTCAAAACCTTTACTTTGCACTCGTAATTATCGGGGGGTTAAGTTTGTATGCTTTTTGAGCAGTGCTTATCGGTTTTCGGAGGGTTTGTATAGTGCCCGGTGCTTATTTTCCTAAAATGGAGCAAGTAGTTCCAGAAACGTGTAATTGTACAATTTCTTGCTAAAACAGTGGGTGTTAGTGTTGCAACAGCAAAAAGAATTTTAAAGCAGTTAGGGGATAGGATACTAAACTTTGTCTTCTCCAAAATCTCCGGGAGTTAGAAAACAACTTTTAGATGAAATTGATGATGCTGTTCTCTTTGCAATTCGTAAGAAGGTACGTGCTATTTTTAAACAAATTGTAATTTTTCTGTACAGTATACGAAACTTATTCCTAAACTTGTATTTCTGAGCTTGGTAAATTTCTGTGTAGGTTCACGAATTTTTTTACGGAACGGAAGACCAACCATTAATAAAGTTTTAACGGTCGTTAACAATGATAGCAAACTGCCGAGTTTTAAGAGGTCGACTTTATATGGAATATTAAAAAAATTAAATTTTAAATGTTCAACTCGCTGCCGCCAATCCATGTTAATGGATAGAGAAGATATTATCGCGTGACGTCGAAATTATCTTGATAATGATTACAGCAGTTAAGTACGTAATAATATTAGGTATACAAATGTCTGTTTCTAAATATTTTCACATTACGTAAACAATAGTCTTATTATGACAAGAATGCCATTAAAAGACTCGTTAAAGGGAAATTACTTCTGACTAAACGGTAAATAGTTTACCATTATTTAAACACAGCAAATAATAATTATTATATTATAATATTAATTGTTAATAATTAAGTGTTTATTATTCCTTTAAAGCCTTTACTATTATGTATTTAGTTGTGTCTGATTAATTAATGGATTGTAGGATTTAACATGATGCACCTATGTGTCAACCACGCATTGGACTGCTTAACAGCGGATTGCTTTTACGTCAATATTTGTAATGCAGATGTCTCCAAGTCCATAAAACACCCTTACTTAAAAAA
>JABXWE010020847.1:0-13940 GCA_014611495.1 Limonius californicus | reverse complement strand
TGAACTGGTATGCGCACATAGTAAGAATGGAACCCGACAGAATCGCAAGAAAAATAATGGAGATAGGAAAACCAAGGAAGAGGAAAAAATGAAGACCACGAAGAAAATGGTTGGACCAAATCCGAGAAATAGGGAGGGAAAGAGGAAAGACGATAGAGGAGATGAGAACACTAGCAAGAGATAGGAAAAAATGAGGAAATGGATGCAAGACATGGAACCCACATCCGACGCCTGAAAGGGCATAAGGATTAGCGAAGAAGAAGAAGAAGAAGAATGAAATGTAAAACTCACGCACCAAGTTAATTTGTTAAACCTTGTGCCGACCAAAATTTACACATTTTTTTAGATAACTCGGCAACGTCTTATCCACAAAAACCAGGAAATCCTTGAAAAGACCGTTTTGCGATGAATTAAAAATGTAAGAATATACAGGGTGTTTTATTTAATAAATAATACCTTGAAGATGCTCCTTTGTAGCAAAAGAAACTCTTCCAAATCATTTTAATAATGCCAATATTGGACTTTAACGCATTAATGAGCAACCCTGTATAAAGAAAATGGCAACAAAAGTTTTAATAAGAACTGATATGGCCATGTAGGTACTACTATTAACAGAGATGTCGTAAAGAAAAAGCTTCGTATAATTGCATACTTTAGTACCGTAAAACACGAGCATTTAGTAAACAGGCACTTATAAAATAATTGCATAAACAAGTTACAAAAAATTGAGTTAACAAGCGGTGTTTTAGCAAGTCGGACAAAAGTATTTAAAGAGCGAAGGGTGCAACAATTAGTGGTTCCCGGTAACTTATGCGATGGGTGGTCCATCTTTTTGCAGTCTTGGATGAGACAGACGGACGTGACAAAATGATAATTGGCCAGTTTCCGGTTAATATGCACAAGATCAAAGATAGCCATGGGAGCAATTTCAAGATGCTACTTAAGATATGTCGGGAATTTGGGCGTCTTTTTGCATATTTTAAGGAGAATTTTAAGTAATTATGTTTAAGCGGTTGCGAGATTGCTTTACAAGATACCGGCGGTGTTACATTTAAAACAAAATCATCAAGACAGGGATCGTTTCGGAAAATATTGTTAGTAGAAGACAGCAAAGGCAGGGTCAAGGTTGATTTAGTGGTTTCAAAATACACCACAGCATTTAGACGCTAAGTTATTAAACTAACGAACTGTGTTTGATGAGAGCAGACGTTGAATTGGCACATGCAAGAATAAAGCCGGTTCTTCAAAAACATAAGACAGTTTGTTGTTGAAGACTAGTTAGGAATGCTTGTGCTTGTATTTTTTATTTTTAATAAAAACTAGAACTGTCTAACACAAAGAACACATGCAACATCAAATGCAAATAATGAAATATTTTTTAAACATCGTCTAAGGGTACTTAAATTTCATCATTTGGGCTTCTATTTCCAGTTATTCCTTGTATGTATCTTCCTTCTTCCACTCAATAGTTCCCTCTTATAAAATTTATACTACAGTTTGATAAACTAAATTTTCAGTAAAGGAGCTACTAAAGTGACTCAAGTGCAGCTAAAATTAGCCTTTTGTATTGTCACTATAGCTACGTTAATAGACAACCTTTCCACTTCAGGCTTTTATTAACTAGTAGGCAACATATCCAAGGTAGAATTAAGATAAAAATCATTAAAATTAATGATAAAAAATTGCCAGAAGTAATGCGAAAACACAATAAATCAACCATTATGATATACGTTAATTTAGTAATTATTTCACCTTACTATGAACTGCCACCATTTAAGAACATAATTAGAACAACCCAAATGCCAAAACATAACTAATTTTCTTAAAATCAGAACAATACCAAGACTCTTAGTTCGTGGTATACTAGTAGCATTGGTTTTTACATTGGCTACAATGCGCTTTCCGGCGGCCCTAAGCACCACTCATCTATGTTAGAACAGCGTTGCCATATGTATTACAGTTGAGTTTAAACAGATATTAATATTAATATTTACTTTATAAATTAGTTAAATTTAATACCTTGATTCGGAAATAATGTGAGGTTATGTGTGAGTATGTAGAGTTGAAACTTAAAACTTTAAAAGTGGCGTAATTATTAAATAATTTTCATTATCGAGTTTTCTAATAATCAAAATTATATGAAAAGTATATTGCTCTTCATTTCCACTGAAGATGAAAACTATCAATATCTTAGAATCTCTTAATAATCGTAATTTTTTATAAGGCGCTAATTATGTTATATAATTATTTAACTGTTGAAGAGATCTATCAAAATAAGGAGGAAAAAATAGGGTTGCCATATAAAAAAGTTTTTGATGGCGTCATAGCGCAGAAACAAACACCACCAGAAAAACAGTTTAGGTGAGGAAATGCCTCTTTAAAAGCAAATTTGATGTGTTTCGGGGTTTCTCCAAAAAACATTAAATAACAAAATTTTAAATGTTGTGCGGAACTTCATAATCACGCTGTATGTACATCTAATTAAATAAAAAAAATCACACGGCTCACTATCTTATGGGTGTTGGTTGCATCGACATTTTTGGAAAATTTTCGAAATCAATTCGATATAATCCTCAAGCTTTTCTGAGAGTCTAAAAGATGTATTTCCGGTAAAATATTAAAATAGCAAATTTTCGTACATAATTATAATAGACCTCCATACTGGAAGTATGGGAAAGTAAAAATTAAGTAAATAAACGTTACTGTATTATACCGGGTACAGTGAAAATTGCAGATATAGTATTATTCCGTTTTTAGCTATAACTGATTCACTAGATGGAACATCATTTTCTGCTAAAAAGTTTAGATTTTGGGGCTTTACAGTTACTAAACTTGAGAACATTGCATGCGCTTACATCGTTTTCTACTATCAGTACTAGTATGCTGTAATAATGCACTAAGCGTAAGCGGTTTGGATATCAACCTGGGTAAATTCGTCTGTGCATGAATTTATTAGTTCAGTATAAGCAGTAACTTCCATAAAACAATTCAGTATAAAAACCTTATTCTTTCGAACGCAAAATTTTTGATGAAACGTTTCGAAACTATCGGGCAAGAGGTAAAAAGGTATAAGAATTTTCTAAAATTAATTATCAAAAAATAAACTGATGTTATTTACTATTATTAAAAAGATTTCCTTTGTTCCTATTGTTCGATAACTACGTGGCCTAACACAGAGATGGCGCGAATTCGGAGGAATCTTCTTTACCATTCTGTAGAACTATCATTTATTAGATTAAATATGACAGTACAGAGCCATCTGTCAATTAGTCTGTTTTTGACAGTACGCCAAAGTGAACGTCTCGTGCGATTTTGTAAACAATGGAAAAAACTGAGTTGAGAGCAGTGATAAAGTACTTTCATTTGAAAGGCTTAACACCAACCAAAATCAAAGCAGAGCTGGATTCAACACTATTGGAATCTGTTCCTTCGTTTTCAATGGTTAAAAACTGGGTTGCCGAATTTAAGCGTGGTTGTGTGAGCACAAATGATGAACCCCGTAGTGGACGTCCAAAAACTGCTACTGCCCCGGATATGATTGAAAAAGTCCACCGTATCGAATTGGATGAGCGTCGAGTAAAAGTGCGCGAGATAGCAGACATAGTGGGTATCTCAAATGACAGTGTGCACAGAATTTCAACTGAAGAATTGGAAATGAAAAAATTCTCGGCGCGTTGGGTGCCGCGGTTGCTCACACCCGAGCAAAAACTGAATCGTTTGAGTGTTTCTCGCGACCTTTTGGCACGTTTTCGCCGAAATCCGAAGGATTTTTTGAGTCGTTTTATATCCGTCGATGAATCCTGGGTCCACCATTATACTCCCGAAACCAAAGATCAGTCCAAACAATGGACACACAAAGGTTCTCCGCCACCAAAGAAGGCAAAAACGGTTTTGTCAACAGGAAAGGTTATGGCAACCGTATTTTGGGATTCTCATGGAATTATCTTGGTCGACTACTTAGAAAAGGGATAAATGGCGAGTATTATGCCAATTTGTTTGCAACAACTTGAGAGAAACGGCCTCATTTGGCAAAGAAGAAAGTGCTTTTCCTTCAAGATAATGCACCTGCCCACAAGTCTGCGATTGCAACGGCCAAAATTCTTGAATTGGGATTTGAATTAGTGCCCCATTCGCCCTATTCCCCAGATTTGGCTTCCAGCGATTATCATCTGTTTCCAAACCTGAAAAAATGGATCGGCGGTAAGAGATTTTCGTCTAATTCCGGGGTAACCGCTGCTGTAAATAGCTATTTCGAGGACTTGGATTCATCGACCTACAATGAAAGCATTGCTAACTTGGAATATCGTTGGAATAAGTGTGTGGAGCGAGCAGGAGACTATATTGAAAAATAAAATGTTTTTTATTGAAAAAAACTTGCGTTTTCTTTATTAGGCCACGTAGTTATCGAACCATCCTCGTATTTCGAAACATCTAGTATAAAACAAATTCTGAAGTTTTACTTGAATCAAATTTGAAACGTGTGTAGAAAAAATTATGTGTAAAAAGATATTATTTTAAAAATTTACAATTTACTAGCAGAAAAAAGTTTCTTTTTTAGCACTATTTGAAATAGTTAGAACATGTTCATATTATTATTATTTTACAAGTTATTAATTTAAAATATTAACTAACGTTTGGATTTCCTCACTTGTAGAATTTGTAAGATTAAGTCGACTTTTTTATATTTTCTTTGATGTTTGCATTTATTTACTGTTTATTTTTATGCTAAACAAGACTAATCACCAACGCCAGAAAGGGTTATCTATATTTTTATTGTCGTTTTAATTGTCGTATACAGTGTGGTTACAACGTATGAATCAAATTTGGTATCTTTCATTTTTCTACATTTTTAGTGACATTAGCTTTTCGTGACATGATTATTATTTGAAATTTGACGTCATCGAATATTTTAAATGTACCATCTAGTTTGTTGGGTGTATTTTATACAACCTTTATTTCGCAAAACAACGATATAATTATTTTTATAAAGTATTTGTTCAGATAATTCAGTAAGACATGGCACCAATGCAATCAACGAATGGTCATGACGTTGAAGTAATAAGTTGGTTCTCCGATGTGGCGTGATCACGTGCTGATCATTCACTAAACATTATTTATTTGTGTCGGCAAAATTACTACAGTGTTGTTACCAACATATAGCTCATTCGCTAAAAATAGTAAAAGGGATTTTACAATTAATAGGGTGTTAATTTTGACATATGACATAACAGAAATTTCGATCGTTAATCCGAAATTTGTTAAATCGAGGTCCACAGAATCTTACTGTATTGTAAGATATTAAAAAGTATTAGTATATGCAATGTAACACAGAGAACATCTTTATCTTGATTCATCAACAATGTAGAACTGAAAATGTTTGCTGTTTTTCCAAAAACTAAGAGAAAAAATAAATTCTTTAATTTGCGATTAATAACTTGTCCAGCAGTAGGATGTTGCAGACTAAAAAGAACTATAAAACTAGCAAACAAAGATTATGTTAGAAATGTTTACTCTATACTCAAGGAGACCAAGGAACTGCGCTTATTTTCTGTAATTTAAGTATACCCTGTATAATTTACAGCTATTAAAATTCCGATTTAAGTTTAATGGGGGCTGCTACAAAGTAGAAGTTTCAAGCATCACGTTATAGATGACGGTTTCAAAATCAACGTTTCGTCCTATTATAAATTCTGACAGGATCAACCATTAATGTAATGAGCAAACAAGTATTTGGAATTATTTACCGATGGAGTTGCACATTTGCTGCTGCTGAAATGCAACACAAAACAATGTAAAGCACTTAAAAGTCAAACCTGTTGGCCATTGTAATGGAAGTTGTAAATGTAATATTTAGATTAGCCTTTTCAGCGTGTATTTTTAAAATATGATGGCACCAATTAAAATGTTTTTATGCGCACAATGCAATAATGATTTGCTGCTATGCTAGCGATCCAGAGAACGATTACACCGGCCGTTCAAGGATAACAAACTCTCATCTGCCGCTGAGATGATTCCATCAGGATTTACTCTGGGCGCTAGTTGTAATTTAATGCAATTTTAGTGTCTTGCAACCTATAAGAGATAAATTAACCAAATTTCAGAAGCTGCAAACGGCAAGAAACCCCGACAGCATGTAATTACATATGAGTAACGCCGAGTTGTTTATTTGTTCTTTAAATAAATCAAAATAACAAAGATACGAACTGCTTAAAGCCAGCGGATAATTTAAAGCAATAGCTTTAGATCTTGATAAAGTTAATTCGTTGGCAATCCATTAAACTTATTTAAATTGCGTTTGGTTTTCGATTAAGTAATGTCGTGAAGGTGCCCACGAAATGGAACCGGTGCCCGGCATTAAGTATGTACATATTATTACGGAGAGGCTTCAAGAAGAATAAAAGAAGACGCGATCTGCGACCTTGCAAGGGGTTTTACCCCTAACATAGCTTATTATTTGCTGCCATTAGCAGGAGCAAAGCCGGTTTAATTATTATTTATAGCCTTTATTACGGCAGAATTTAAGAAACGTTAAGATTGCCAGTTAACTATTAGCTGTCGTCAATTATCGACTGGATGCGAACTTAAAAGCATATATACGGGATTTAATTATTGAAATCAAGCTTTCTGACATCCCAAAATTTGGATTGATAACACAAATAAACCCATAGAATCAATAACTGAAATATTTTCCTTAAACTTCCCCATACTTCTGAATTATTTCAGGGTTAATATTAGTCCGCCTGAGGGAGAAATTCATATGCATTAATCCTACATAACGTTCATACACTAATACAACTTTCAATTTTTTTTCAGATTTTGGTTGTATTATTATTACAATACTAAAAATTCTTAAACAGTTGGCAAACTTGTGTTATATGGTAGTATAATTCTAAAACCAAAAACTGACCGATGCTCTACTGCGGCTACCCTATCCGATATCACGCACTATAACTCGAATGAACATCAAATAGAGTCCGGAGTAGGTTTCCAAGGTAATTAAGAGCTTATAATGCGACAATAGAGGTGAAAAATAATAAGGTATAGGAGAATAAATAAAGACGGGAGTATGACCGTCGAAATTTGCATACTTAAAATTTAAAATCATATCATACTAATAAATAGTAAGTTATGTCTTTTATCTACATCTTAACTTTCAGTTATGGCTTACCTCCTGACAAATTCGAAAACTATGTAATAATGTCGCTGGGCAAAAGTGTAGGCATCAAAAATAACGTGGTCATAAATCACGTCGTCAAAAATAGCGTAAAAACGTAGCCGCCTAAAAATAACGTGGTCGTAAACCATACCGTAAAAAATAGCGGCGTTAAAAATAGCAGACCTCTAAAATAGCGCAGCGTAAAAATGTAGCCCCCAAAAGTAACGTGGTCGTAAACAACGTCGTCAAAAATAGCGGCGTTAAAAATAGCAGCCGTCTAAAGTAACGCAGCGTAGAAATGTAGCCGCCAAATGGTAACGTGGTCGTAAACCATGTCGTAAAAAATAGTGGCGTAAAAAACCAGAAACCATCTAAAATAACGCAGCGTAAAAATGTAACCCCCAAAAGTAACGTGGTCGTAAACAACGTCGTCAAAAATAACGGCGTTAAAAACAGCAGCCGTCTAAAATAGCGGAGTAAAAAATGTAACCTACAAAAGTAACGTGGTCCTAAACCACGTCGTCAAAAATAGTGGCGTTACAAATAGCAGCCATCTAAAATAGCGCAGCGTCGTCAAAAATAGCGGCATTAAAAATAGCAGCCGTATAAAATAGCGCAGCGTAAAAATGTAGCCCACAAAAGGAACGTGGTCATAAACCACGTCGTCTAAAATAGTGGCGTTAAAAATAGCAGCCGTCTAAAATACCGTAGCGTAATAATGTAGCCCACAAAAGTAACGTGGTCATAAACCATGTCGTAAAAAATAGTATCGTTACAAATAGCAGCCTTCTACAATAGCGCAGTGTAAAAATGTAGCACCCAAAAGTAACGTGGTTGTAAACCACGTTGTCAAAATTAGCGGCGTTAACAATAGCAGCCGTCTAAAATATCTAAGCGTAAAATGTAGCCATCAAAAACTAACGTGGTCGTAAACCATGTCATAAAAAATAGCGGCGTTAAATATAGCAGCCGTCTAAAATAGCGCAGCGTAAAAATTTGGCTTCCAAGAGTAACGTGGTCGTAAACAACGTCGTCAAAAATAGTGGCGTTACAAATAGCAGCCGCCTAAAATAGTGTTGTGTAAAAATGTTGCCCCCAAAAGTAATGTGGTCGTAAAACACGTCATCAAAAATAGTGGCGTTAAAAATGTCAGCCACCTAAAATAGCGCAGTGTAAAAATGTTGCACCCAAAAGTAACGTGGTTGTAAACCATGTCGTAAAAATAGCGGCGTTAAATATAGCAGCCGTCTAAAATAGAGCAGCATAAAAATGTAGCCCTCAAAAATAACGTGGTTGTAAACAACGTCGTCAAAAATAGCCTCACCAAAAAAACTGCCACCATAAGTTGCGCGAGATACAAATATCGCCTCCAAAAATTGAATACAGTAAACTGCAGAGAATAAGGATATGATTAAAAATAATTACATTCACCCATTTATCTTACTGTCTAGCTATATATAATATAAATATTAAATTAAATTAATTTTATAGCACAACCGTATCATTTATTTTCTGTAACACATGAATTGTTTTGTTGCTTAGAAAGCGATATTTCAATTCCTGAATCTTGTAATATATTTAATCATTTAATTAGTAAAGAAGATTTATTGAATCAAAAATTTGTTCCGAGCGCTTTTTTGTCCTGCGTTATCTACACTACCCCCCTCTGGAACCGCTTTCGCATTACTTCAGGGAGTGCGGGTGTCCCTTACACACCTACCATTCATGCAACGTGCACCCTAAACTTAACTAAGTGAAATGCGGTCGCCTCAGCCGGGATTCGATCACGCGACCGATTGGGCCGCATTTCACTGTGACCTCGACTGACAACGCTTGTTTGCACTGCCCCATTGACGTCCCAGACCGGTGTTATTTAGCTGGCGCTATGTTAGACGTAACTGTGTAGTACACACATTTTCGACCCTCCAGCCCACCTTCGGTTAGATGTACTAAATAAAAGTCTAAACTTTCCGAAAATATGGGGATTTTCTGCACCCCACCCCGTTGGGTTTGGTTTGGTCAACAACCGAACAAATATTAGAAAACATTGAACCACGCTAAAATCAGTGAATCCATAATAAAACTGGTGATTTCTTGCTAACGGAAAATAATGTTCAAACCACCACCATAAGTATCTTTCCTGGGGTAACCTAGAATAGCTAATTGCAAGAATTCAGAGAAATTTGTTTAAAATCACCCTCACCGACACTTCATAGAAAGTACAATTTTATATAAATGTTATTTTTTGAAATTATTCAGAGAAAGTGTATTAAAATCACCGGCATACGCATTTTCTCTCAAAATTTACTGTCCATAACCTAAAAGCAGAAAATGTTTACACAGTTTTCTTCGCATACTGCATTATATTAAAACCACCCTGTGAACATTTCATTGTTTCACATACACTTCGCACTTCCTGAAAAATGAAAATTTAAGCAAAGCAATAAGAAATATAATATTGGGCGTTTCGTTAAAAATGCAGCTGGTGGCAGTTTGTTGGGTGCCTATTTAAATAAATTTGGAATTTTCATTTTTCGTTACGTGGGAATGTTGCAGTGCCGCAGTGCTTATGTACAAGCCGCCCCTGGTGCATGTGCAATAGGTTCTGAAATCATCCAATCTTAAAGAAATATTTTAATTTCGTAGATCAAGATAGATACATAGAAAACCACTACAAAAGATTATTTCGAATTGAACAAAATTTAACGCACGATTTTGAATCAGGAACTAATTCTGCGGTTGTGTCTTCATTAGAAACCCGTCAGAGCGTCTTGCTATTAGCATAAAAAACAAACCAATCGGTTTACCGTTTGGAACTAGTAACAATTTGTAATTATTATTCCAAAAATGGAAACCAATTTCACTTAACATTTTTTACAGACAAGGTTCAAGGTTTTGCGTTACATCAGCGTTATGTAAAGAATTCTATAAACTATAATGAAATAAAGCTCTCATGGTATTCTGTACATCTTATTCTCTGTTCTCTATCAATTCCAATGCATTTGTACATAAATGCACTTAGTCTAAAGCTGCATGAGGTCATAGCATGAGAAAATGCGAGTCATTCCGCAGTATGGGATGAAACGTGTGGGTATTCATAATTTTACTTTATAATCTAATAACTTGGCTTAATAGGCACCCCACTAAAACGACCTTTATTTGGAAAAATATCAATAATAAGCGAAGCTATACACTAACAAATAAGTGATTACAAAATTTCCTTGAAAAGCCGTAAAAAGTTACGGCATTGTATTTTTAAAGGATAAAATTACGTAATTTTACAGAGGTACGTTGTTATTTATTATCATAACATGCTCTGTTTCAATCTGAGGTCGAAACATAATAATATAACTACTTTGGCAATAATTATTGTAATTGATCAGAAAACGAATGCTAGCAAAGGACCGCTGTGAATCCGAACAAGCGAAACTACTTTGCTATACAGCGTGGTGATAAAATTCCGCACAGAATTCATAATTTTGTTATTTGGCGTTTTTCTTGGGAAAACTGAAACACGTCAATTTTAGTTTTTAAAAAGGCACTTCCTAACTAAATTTTTTCCGTCGTCGTATGTTTCTGCACTATGACGTCATTATTAATTTTTTTAAATGGCAAATCCCATTTTCGGCCTTGTGTTGATAAACCTCCTTACCAGTTGAATGATGATATAAGAAAAAGTATAAACTCACATAAGATTTTTTTAAGTATACACATACAATTCATAAAATACAAAAATTATTTTTATTGAAAACGAGAACATTACGAAAAAAGTTATCTAATGGAAATATTCAAATTGTCCATCATTAACCAGTTGGCATTGACCAGCGTGTGTGAAAATAATTCACCACATCTGATGTCTTCGAAACGTTAAATTGTTGACTTTGGCAAATACGTAGAACAGTGATCAATATTTCAAAATCAAAGTAGAATAGTGCGTTTAACTGAACGGGAAAGAATCTAAATTCTAATGATAGTTGGATACGGCGATAAATTAAGAACTCGCGGGGAAACTTGTGTTATTTGATCAGAAACAATCCAGTAGAACCCCTATTGCAAGATCTACAGTGAACAAACAGATCAGTTACAGGATTTATGCAAACTGGGAGCGTAAAAGATTTGCCTCGAGAAGACGGTTCTCTAGTAAGTAAGGAAATCAAATTCAACGCGTTGCTTCTACAAGTTGTTCAAAAAAGATAAATACCACCATTATAAATTAAATGAAGATGATGCAGACCATCGATTATACTTTTGTGAAGAATTAATGTTAAACTGTGGTAACAATCCCAACATTTTAAATAATATTATTTTTTCTGATAGGGCGCCTTTTTGTCTAAATCAGCGTTTCTCAATCTTTTAGTATTTGCGACCCAATTTTCAATCACAATTCTCATCGCGCCCCGCCCCCCTCTCATACAATTTTTTTACTGAAATCCTGCTGTAATTGTAGAATTAGTTTCTATGTAATTGTATTTTAACGCTGAAGCTACACTACGATCTTAATTACAAACCTCAAAAATTACCACGAATAGGTAAATTTATTGATATTTGGCAACACCGATCCGCTGCATTGATAAAACCAGAATCGATGCCTCTCTATTGCTCTCTGTCTTACGTCCACCATATCTGATGTTCTCGCGGCTTCGCGAGAAGTTCCGATTTGTCTCGAACAGTCTGGAACGTCTGTGTGACCGCGACGCAAGCGTGTGTAAATGCTGCACTTCGTTCAATTCCAGCCAGTCTCAGTCCAGTCGATCCTTCTATCGTGAATGTGTAGGTTGTAATTTGCATGTTAACTGCAATGCGGTTCGATATTTAGATTTTCTGCGGCTTGAGTTAGTTCTAGCTCTAAATAAAACATGTCCTCTGTAAAGAAGTAATTTCACAGTTTACCGAAAATACTTGGATTTTTGCTAAGTGATTAATAAAGAGCGCATATATATATATTAATTTTTTTATATCTTTGACTATAGTCAATTATGTGGACGAATTACATTGATAAGAGTTAATTAACGCTAATTAGTGATTGCATATATTGCATATTTGGGCATTCGTTGCATATTTTTGCAAAAGTTGCATAAACTTGCATATTTTGGCCTTTTGCATTACTCGTTTGTAAATTTTCGTCAAGTGGTCAAAACAAGATTATGAAATTCCGAGTAGTGCACACAGACCATCGAGAATTCACAGCTGGATAGCTAATGACCTGTACCTGGAATTGCCGACAAATATACATTAATGGAGAAGCCATCGCGGACATTTGGAAAGTCGATTGGATCACCCCATCTATAAAAAAGGGCAAAGAAATAATTGTGAAAATTATAGATGTACTACAGCAACCGGCATCTTAAGTAGAATATACAGCAAAATCCTAAAATATATAATAGAAGAAGAATATGGTCCATTCGAGATCGAGCAGCAAAATGGTTTTAGGGCAGGACGTTCATGTTTAGACAACATCTTCAGCATACCACAAGTTATTGAAAAAAAACTTGCAACAGGAAGAAACCTACATTTACTATTAGTTGACGTAACAAAAGCTTATGATAATATACCTATACGGAAACTATGGCAGATACTAGAAAAAACCACAATAAATAGTACAGTTATACAGGCTATAAAACAACTATACAAAAATTCAACATCCAGAGTAAAGATTGGAAAAACATTATCAAGACCCTTTTCAGTGACGAAACGACTCAGACAAGGTTGCACACTACCGCCTACGCTTTTCAATATATATTTGAATCATTCCTTACAACAATGGAGAAATAAGTGTCAAGGAATGGGAATACCGATCACAGATGACTCAACATTATTTACAATACATTTCGCAGATGATCAGATAGTCATTGCACAAGATAAGGAAGACCTTGAATATATGAGCAGAAAATTAATAGAAGAATATAAGAACTGGAGACTACAGGTAAGTTACAATAAGACCAACTACCTCTGCATTGGTACTCCACCACAGAACTTGACACTGAATGACGGACAGATAATAAGAGCTTGTGAGGAATTCACATACCTTGGAACAAAAATAACCAACATGGGAAGAACGGAAAAAGTAATTGAAAGTCAAATACCGAAAGGGAAAAAGGTGATAGGCTGCTTAAACTCGGTATTATGGAACAGAAGAATCCCCAAAGAGAGAAAAAAGCAGCTATACAATGCAATATTTAAAAGCATAAGACTACGGATGTGAAGCATGGCAAATTAATCACAACCAAATCGGAAAACTATATGCAATAGAAATGGATTTCTGGCGAAGATCTGCAGGTATTTCACGACTGGATAGGGTTAGAAACGAAAGAATACGGAAATAATGGACATAGAGACAACTATAATTGAAAGCATACAACAAAAACAACTTCATTGGATGGACATGTTCAAACAATGAACGACGAAAGAATTCCGAAAAGAGTAATACAATGGGAACGAGGAGAGCGCAGAAAGAAGGGGAGGCCAAGGGTGACTTCGATCAGTGGAATCCACAAAGCCATGCCGGAAAGGAATTTAGCCCCCAAGGATTGGAACAATCGTAACAGATGGCAGAAGGGAACGTAGGGCGTAGAAGAACGCTATATATAGTTAAATATTAACTATTTATTGTGAAGGTTTCTATTAAATATCTCGGAGATTTAACTAATTCTAATACAGTGCTTAGAAAAAAGAATGATATTTAGTAAATCCGTTTATATATATATATATATATATATATATATATTTTTGTGTCCGTCTGTCGAAAATGTTAAAACAAATTGTTAAATATCCAGCAATTTATTTA
>JABXWE010020846.1:0-34621 GCA_014611495.1 Limonius californicus | reverse complement strand
CATCATAACATAGATTTTTCTCCGCATTAGTAGTATAACCGCTAGCTGTAAACAGTCGTTATTTGTTCCTTAATTACTCGTATTATATCATTGTAATTATCAAATTGATTATTTTAAGGTATTAAACTCAATATTATTTTATAATACTATTTACTGTTATTTTACAATATATATAGTAACTAATAGTATAATTTAAATCACTGGTTTAGCAGAAATAATACGAGTATTCAGATTTAAACAGGAATGCTTAAATTAATACCCCATTGTAGACATTTCTGGCTTGGGTTCGAAACCTAAGCATTGCTATGCAGATTTATAAAAATCTTGTCTGCAACCCACCACACACAATTTCGCAATCCGGCTTGCAACCGTGGGATCTTAATATGAAGAACCTTCTCTGGAATTTCTGTCGTACGGATTCGACGTTTAACTGTAGATTCCCCTTAGCGCTGAGGAGAGACACGCGGCAGAGAAGAGACCGATGCCCAGCAGTGGGACAAAAAAGGCTGTCAATGATGCAGACATTTCCCAAAATTAAATTATTTACAGGTTGACCATACTCTTGTTAACACAACTATTGTAATTGCTTCGCTGTTGTACTATTTAGACTGTTACAGTTACGGTGTCGCAAAGTTCTTGTAACGTGAAACAGCGCGTAGTAACCAAATTTCTTACGAATGAAGGCTTAAATTCGACTAATATTCTTGCGGCAATCAATCTCTTTCTAAAAATCGGGTGAGAGACTAGAGAACTCGTGCAGAAAATGAGCCTCATGTACGAATATCTGCAACTTCGGTTAATCGTGAAAATAAAGAAAAAGTTAAAACCCGTCTTCAGCATGGAAGACAGTTAACAGTTCGTCAAATGTCTCAAAATTTACAAACTAGTATCTGAAGTGTTAAAGATACCATGAGTAGCGTTAAGTGAGTACCAAGTAGAATCCGCCCTTGTTGACCGAAGAACACAAGTTGAATCGTTTGCAAATCGCTTCTTCTTTGCTGCATCGCTATGACAGAGAAGGAGATGCATTTTTAGATTCAATTATACCAACTGAAGAAACTTGGATAAATTATTCTATTCTTGAGTCAAAACGTGTAAGCATGCAGTTACACCACATCTCCAAAGCCAAAAACAGCAAAAACTGTGTTATCAGCTGGTAAAGTGATGGCAACACTTTTAGGGATTCTCTTACTGATAATTCCTGAAAAATAAGGCAGACTTTTTCGGGCGCGCTGTGTGGTACATAAGATTTTTGTGTAGATTTATAATTTCGTTAAAACAGGTCTGGTCAGCTGATCATTTTCAATGGGTGTCTTTGTTGATTTCCTTACAGAACAATTAATGCAGGTTATTATACTTTCACGCATAATGTTAGGCAGGCGATCAGGAATATATGGAAGAGAAGACAAAGTTCTGTGTTGTATCTGCAAGACAACCCTTACCACCATACTGCTGCAAGAACAATTGAAACCATACAAAATCTTCAATGGGACCTTCTTCAATGTGCAGCATACAGTTCTGATTAAGCTTTCTCAGATTTTTATTTGCTTGTCCAACTAAAGCGTTTTTAGCCGGGAAAAGATTTCCATCAAATTTTCAAACTGTAGAGTGGATACGTATTCAACCCAAAGACTTCCTCCAGAAAGGTATTAGAGAGCTTTAAATCGGTGGCGCAATTGCATTAGTGGGTTTGACTATATCGAAAATTAATATAGTTATTATTGTTGAAATATCGTAATACCATTTTGTATAAATAAATTCCTGTTCAAGTTTAAACACTGCTCGTAACTTAATTCATATAATATAAAATATATGAGTATTAGAGTTTTAAAAATATTAACTATATAATAAGTCTTCTTATCGGTTGCTTTATACTAAAATTGGTTCCTATTTAAAAATTTCCTAATAGGTACTTCATAAGATGAACCGAAAATTTAAATAAGACCCAAATGAGAAGTTATTCAACTTCAGCACCATTCTTTACGGTACGGTGAGTAAAGGTCGGTCGGAGAAGATAGATACAAGATTAATTAAGATTGCATTAAAGGAGATTAAATTCATCCGTTTGATTTAAGAACTATTCATTTGCAAATTAGGTTATGCTTGAATATAATTATCATTGGTAATGTCCAGCGCCCTCGCGGATTCTCCTCTGAAGTCCCTCGAAATATTCACGGAAGCTATTTGAATTTCCTGTTCCACTAAATAAGAAAGTTGTAGATGCAATCGTTAGCACCTTGTACATGTTATATGACAAGTAGGTACTTAAAATTCATAAATTGTTTTGACAGCGTTAGGTCTTGGGTAATATTGCGATTAATACATCATTCATGAGCAAAAGTGGTATCTATATTTACCATCTTCATTATTAAACGATATTCGGAAATGTTTCGCACACTGCGGTAGATTTAACATTTGGTCGGTTTGATTGTTAATTAAACATTTATTTTTTTATATGGTCCTGCTTTAAATCTAATCCTTTGAATATAACCCAATAGCAAGGGGGTAAAAACCTGTCAGAAAATAAATCAAAAACTTAAAAGTTGTCAAGCAGAATGTAACTTCGTGTATTTTACGTTAGAACAAAGAGTTAAACAACGAAGTGCTAGTTGAAATCGTCGACTGGATGTATAAATATTTAAAGTTCCAAACACTAGACCGATGTCAGCGTGCATTATTGAACGAATCGCTCTGTCGGCTCTTGCATTATCCAGAAGCTTTTAGGGTGTCAAACCGAGACCGTCAACCCACCGGACACCTCCCTTTCAACCTACCCTCAACATATATTGTCTTAAAATTAACTTCTGGAGGAATCAATCTGCGCGAGTGCCGAAACCTTTCGTGGCTCGTCAAAACCACCTTCCTAACCTTTTGTTTGGATTCCGCCTTTGAATATTTGAACGTTTGCAAGAATTTGGCTAAATGTATATGCTAGTAAGTTATACAGAAAACGTGTTCCTAGAAAAATTGATCGAAACATACGAAGAAAATAACATCATCGGCAAAAAATGCTCCTAGAGTAAAGGTATGAGAAATTTCTGTTTCTTGTTAAGTGATTTTAACCTTTTTGGTATCCATTACTGGCGCTCCTGAAAAATGGAGGAAAATTTCTAAAAACCAAGAAACATTTTCACATGAAACTAATATCCGCCAGAAGAAAGAAGTTCAAAAAAATCTTCTTTTTAACTGAGATTAACTCTGTAATAGTATTTTTTGCCATTTCAGTGGGTGCTATTGGAAAATAGCTTAGAAGAAAATCTTTAAAAAGTCCAATAAAACTTTTCTCAGGGTACAACATCCTCCAGCGAAATATTTCTAAAAAATTTTCTTCTTTTAAATAAATGTTAACCCTATTGTAATAGCTTTTCTATAAGATATTCCAGCAGGTGGTCCTGGAAAATGGTGTGGCCAAAAATTTCTAAAAAAAACCAAGAAGCATTTTACCAGGAAACTGACTTCCGCCAGAGGAAAAATTCCAAGAAACTTCTCTTTAACTGAGATTAACTTTATAATAATATTTTTTGATATTTCAATGGGTGTTCTTGGAAAATAGCTTGGCAGAAAATCTTCAAAAATCCAATAAAACTCCGGGTATAATATCCACCAGTGAAATATCTCTTAAAAATCTTCTTCTTTTTCATAAATGTTAACCTTATAGCAATAGTTTTTTAAGATATTGCAACAGCGGTTCTTGGAAAATGATGTGGAAGAAAATGTCAAAAAATCCCAGAAACATTTTTCCAGGACACTCACATCCGTCAGAGAAATAATTAAGAAACTTCTTTTCAACTGAGATTAACTGTATAGTAATATTTTTAGGATATTTCAGTGGGCGTTTTTAGAAAATACCTTAGAAGACAATTTTCAAAAATCAAATAAAACTCCGGGTATAATATCCGCCATCGACATATCTCTGAAAAATCTTTTTCTATTTAATAAATGTTAACCTTACAGAAATAGTTTTTTTAAGATACTGCAGCAGCCGTTCTTGGGAAATGGTGTGGAAGAAAATTTCTAAAAATCCAAGAAAATTTTCCAAGGATACTGACATCCGCCAGAGAAAAACTTCCAAAAAACTTCTTCTTAACTGAGATTAATTTCATAATAATATTTTTTGATAGTCCAGTGGGTGTTCTTGGAAAATAGCTTAAAAGAAAATCTTCAAAAATCCAATAAACCTTTTTTCCAAGTGTAATATCCGCCATCGACATATCTCTGAAAAGTCTTTTTCTGTTTAATAAATGTTAACCTTATAGAAATAGTTTTTTTTAAGATATTGCAGCAACCGTTCTTGGAAAATGGTGTGAAAGAAAATTTCAAAAATTCCAAGAAACATTTTCCCACGATACTGACATCCGCCAGAGAAAAATATTCCAAAAAAACCTCTTTTCAACTGAGATTAGCTGTACAATAATATTTTTGATATTTCAGTGGGTGATCTTGGAAAATAGCTTAGCAGAAAATCTTCAAAAATCCAATAAAACTCCGGGTATAATATCCGCCAGTGAAATATCTCTGAAAAATTTTCTTCTATTTAATACGAGTACATGTTAACCACATAGAAATAGTTTTTTAAGATATTGCTGCAGCCGTTCTTGGAAAATGGTGTAGAAGAAAATTTCTAAAAATCCAAGAAACGTTTTCTCAGGAAACTGACATCCGCCAGAAAAAACTTCCAAAAAACTTCTTCTTAACTGAGATTAACTTCATAATAATATTTTTTTATATTTCAATGGGTGTTCTTGGAAAATAGCTTGAAAAAAAATCTTCAAAAATTCAATAAACCTTTTTTTCTAGTGTAATATCCGCCAGCGAATAATCTCTGATATAATTATTATAATATATTATTATTATATCAGAAGCCGAAGACAATCTGCAGCGACTGTTGCAAGCATTTAAAATAGAAGCAGGAACATACAATATGACCATATCAGTAGATAAAACAAAAAGCCTGGTTATATCGAAAGAGCCTCGAAGATGTAAGCTTGTTCTTGACAATCAGAATATTGAGCAAGTAATGTCATTTACCTACCTGGGAACACACATATCCAGCCAAGGTAACCTAGCAAAAGAAGTGACTGACCAAGTAATTAAAGCTACAGCTGTGTCGGGATGCCTCAAAGATCTTATATGGCGAAATGAGTTCCTAAATATAGAAAGCAAAGTGCGAGTATACAAAACGTGTATAAGACCTATAATGACGTATGCTGCTGAGACTCGTGCTGAGAACTCTAAAACGAAACGCCTGTTGCGAACAGCTGAAATGAGAACATTACGTACAGTAGCTGGAAAGACGTTAAGAGACAGGGTAAGGAGTCAAATTATAAGAGAAACGTGCCAAATCCAAGATGTTGTAAGATGGGTAAGACAGCGCAGGAGAGACTGGAACCAACACATCAGTCGTATGAACAACGATCGACTGGTCCGAATAGCTAGAGATGGAAAAGTCCATGGAAAGAGGCTTCCGGGAAGACCGTTGAAAAGGTGGAAAGAATGTTGGCAATCCACATCACAGGAAAATGCTGGAAATAACAGGCCTTAAGGCCTAAATCAAGTTGAAGAAGAAGAAGAAGAAGAAGAAGAATAATCTCTGAAAAATCTGTTTAACAAATATTAACCTTATCGTAATAATTTTTTTAAGATATTTCAATGGTTGTTCCTGGAAAATAGCTAGGAAGATAATCTTAAAAAATTCAATAAAACTTTTTTCCAAGTGTAATATCCGCCAGAGAAATATCTCTGAAAAACCTATTTCACTTAAACAAATTTTAATCTTATGGTAAGTAATAGCTTTTTTTATTATATTTCAACACCGTTCCTGGAAAATAGCTTGGAAGAACATCTTTAAAACTCTATCCGTCAAAGAGAATATATTCGAAATACCTTCTACTCTCTAACTGAGTATAACCTTATAATAAGAGTTTCTTTTTCAGAATCTTTTAGCGGGAACAATATATCTTACAATGGTAAATATCTTTCTCTGTGAACTAATTTGTATTTTATAATAATGGGTTTTAAACTTTTTCAACAAGTATTCCTAGAAAATAACTCGAAAGAAAATCGTTAGATACTTGTATTAAAAAACATTTGCATTTGTTGAATATCCTCCACCCTCCTCCAGCGAAAAAACGCAAAAAAATTTGTTTTCTACTTATATATGATAAAAAATGCCACGGATAAAAATTATTCCTTCAAATCCATGCCTTTTCAATTCATTTTACGAGTAGTTACAATATCGTATGCTATTTTTCTAAAGTCTCTGCACCCCCATTCTTACATTACAAAATATCCCTTAAAATTATCCGTAGTAGAAGATACCCTTGGAAAAATATCCACGAAAGTATATAGGAAGAAAATCATTCTGCAGAAATTTGAATCACTTGCAAACTAGCTTAGCTTTTTAAATAGATATTGTCCCCCATATCGTAAAACCATTTTTCAGAATTTCTTTTTAATTCATTTTAGACGTTTACGAAAATTTGGGTAATGTATAAGACATTTAAATAAGAATAAAAGCAAGATCATACAAAAAGATTTGCAACAAGAAATACTTTTCCCTTGCTAAATACGCTTTAATGTCCATGTCAATTTTTTTGGGTATTTTGAGGAGCATCTATCTTATCCTTTCGTTTAGATTTCACCAATAAATATTCGAATATATGCATTCACTTATCAACTAATAAGAATAAAAGAAATGAATAGCCCTAGAAATATCACATAAATTAAAAATAAAATTATCAACGCAATGCCATTCGCTCTGGAGACCCACTAGTCTTTCAAAAAAAACTTTTATGACCATATTTTTCCGGAGTATGTATTTCGATAGCCTATTCGTAACTGTATTTTCAGTTTTACATACAAACGTTTTAATATTAATTACAACTTCATAAAATAGAGAAATAAAAAATAGAAGGAAAATAATACCTTCCTCGAATACCCCAAATCATTTCTTTTTCAAACCAGATTTCACAATTAAATACGATAAGATATTGTTCTTCTCATCTTCCTTCATCAGGAGGTTCTTCGGCTATTAGGTAACATTAGACACTTTATTTTTTCGAATTTTCTATCTGTTTCAGTTTCGTCTTCTCTTTCTTGTATTTAAATTTCCTTCTCTTATCTGTTCTCATGTTACTGTTTTTTCATCGTTACTCTGATTCTGTTGATTGGAGTCAACCATCATCTGTGTGTTTTACTCTACTACTTTTACGAAAACTATGAATGCACGTTTCTGAAGATACATTTTTTAATTACCTATAGTATAAATGAATGTCATCATCAACCTTCTATTTGTTTCTTTTTCTATATATTTCTTATATCGCTGCTATGTTTCATAACTTTTTCTCCATTGCGAGCAATTATGGGACACACGAATTTGTTTTTGACATATTGTTATAATCAGGAACGTCTTTATTTCCTTTTCGATTTTCATTCTATTCTCTTTTAAGTCTTTCTCCGTTCTTTTCCTTACTCTATCTTTCAACAGTTTTTGTTGCGTATTTGCATGTCCTCCCACTATCACTCTCAATATTATTTCTCCCATCTGCTTCCGTCTTTCAGGACCATAACCTATTCTGGTATAATTAATTACGTTTATTACTAACCAAATCGTCTATTTTCTGCTTCTCTCTTTCTCCTTCTATTTCCTTCGTTTGTCCGGCCGGTCTTTTTCCTATTTCCTTCTTGTTTCCCCAGCTTTTCATTATTTACATAACCACCATATATCGCTGTTCATATATTTTACAAGCATAATCTATTCTAGTGTAATAAATTATTCCTTATTTTCTGTACTAATTGAGAAAACTATGATTTAGCCGTTTTTCCTTCTATTCTCTTCTTATTCCCGCAAACTTTTCTTTATTTATATAACCTTTCGATATATTTCATAACCATAAGTTTCTTCAGTATAATTTATTACCTCTTATTTATTATACTACTTGCGAAAAATATTAATTTGCAATTTTCTATTCTCTTCTTGTTTCCCCCAACTTTTCTTTATTTACATAACCACCACATATCGCTGTTCATATATTTTATAAGCATAGGTAATCTATTCTGGTGTAACAAATTATTTCTTATTTTTTGTATTAATCGAGAAAACTAATATTTAGCCGTTTCTCCTTCTATTCCCTTCTTGTTTTCGCCATCCTTCCTTTATTTATATAACCTTCCGATATAGCTGTCCATATATTTTATAACCATACCTAAGTTTCTTCGGTATAATTTATTACCTACCTCTTATTTATTATACTACTTACGAAAAATATTAATTTTCATTTTTTTTCTATTCTCTTACTTCCCCCAGCTTTTCTTTATTTACATAACCTTCCAATATTGCAATCCACATCTTTTATAATAATAATCTATTCCGGTATAATTAATTATACTTATTTTTTTATACTAATTGCGAAAAATATGTAACCTCTTCTGGATAATGTATTACAATAAGGTTCGTGTTTAGCGATTATCAGGAATGCTACTTTTTCTTCTATTTTTGCTTGCTTCCATTCTTACTGTCCTCAGGCATGCCCCATTCTATTCACTTCTCTGCAAGAATAACGAATTTTATTTACGTGTTTGGTTGTTATTTATAATCGGTTTATTTTTTCTTTCATCTATTTAATTTCATTTTTTCGTTTAGTTCCTCTACCTTAGCTATTTGTTTCATTTACCTACTGTGCTACTACTATTGTTCTTTGTATTTTCTTTTCCTCGTCCCTTTCTAATCCAGAATCTACATTTAGCAAGTATATATCCCAAGAAGGACTCAACTACTGCCCTATTGTATGTGCTGGTAATTCAGGACCTGCAGCTTAACATGGACTCCTACATAAGGAAGTCTAATGTAATTTATCTATAGAGAGATTCTAGTACACCACCTCGGGTGTGTCAAGAGAAGCTTTAACTTTTAAATTTTCCGAGAGAATTCTAACAACATAGGCCACACAACCAATACCTGAGTAACGTTGGTGGTTGTCCTATGTCTTTTAATAGAACCAACCTTTTTTGGAAAAACCATACTAATCTGCTTTAATTATTATTTCTTTTAGATATGTAGTTATTAATTATTATAAACATGAATTTTCAATTCGAATTTTCAACATAAAGTGTCTTCGTTTGTGTTTTTTATATCTTCTTCAATTTTTTTTACTTATGTCTTCCCATTTGCTTATGAAACTTGAATCTTTTGCAACTATCGTTCTTCACATTAATTTCCCCGTCCCTCTTCCTCTTTCCCCTCCCTCTTTCTAAACTCTCAGAGAAAATTCTAACAATATAGGAAACACAGCCAACATCTGAATAACGTTGGTGGTTGTCCTATGACCAATCATTTTTTGGAAAAACCGTACTAATCTGCTTTAATTATCATTTCTTTTAAATACGTAATTATTAATTATTATAAACATGAATTTTCGATTCGAATTGTCAACTTAAAGTTTCTTCGTTTGTGTTTTTTATATCTTCTTCCATTTTTTTACTTGTGTCTTCCCATTTGCTCATGAAACTTGAATCTTCTGCAACTATCGTTCTTCACATTAATTTGCCCGTCCCTCTTCCTCGTATCCTCCCTCTTTCTAAACTCTCAGAGAAAATTCTAACAATATAGGAAACACAGCCAACACCTGAATAACGTTGGTGGTTGTCCTATGACCAATCATTTTTTAGAAAAACCATACTAATCTGCTTTAATTATCATTTCTTTCAAATACGTAGTTATTAATTATTATAAACATGCATTTTCGATTCGAGTTGTCAATATAAAGTTTCTTCGTTTGAGTTTTTTATATCTTCTTCCATTTTTTTTACTTGTGTCTTCCCATTTGCTCGTGAAACTTGAATCTTTTGCAACTATCGTACTTCACATTAATTTGCCCGTCTCTCTTCCTCTTATCCTCCCTCTTTCTAAACTCTCAGAGAAAATTCTAACAATATAGGAAACACAGCCAACACCTGAATAACGTTGGTGGTTGTCCTATGACCAATCATTTTTTGGAAAAACCATACTAATCTGCTTTAATTATCATTTCTTTTAAATACGTAATTAATAATTATTATAAACATGAATTTTCGATTCGAGTTGTCAACTTAAAGTTTCTTCGTTTGTGTTGTTTATATCTTCTTCTTTTTCTTTCTTTGTGTCTTCCCATATGCTCATGAAACTTTAATCTTCTGCAATTATCGTTCTTTACATTAATTCCCTCTGCTCATGTTTTACTCTGGTATGATTGTATAAATGTAAATTTTTGTCTTTCTTATTTTCCAGTCTTCTCCTACGTTCTCCACTTCCATGTGTCCTATTATCTCCCCAGTATAGCCTGCTCCCACTACCTCCTCCTACATTATCTCCTCCTCATTTTGCTCTCTGATCTCATGAGCCCGCCCCTTTCCTCTCGCGCTAGTTCCCTTACCACAACTTTCGATCGAAATAAAGAAGGTATGCTTCTATAGGAGCTGATTTGTCATTTTCAAGTGTCAAACTGAGCCTGAAATATTAAACGTTACTGCCATTTGCGGTTTACAGTTTCGGGATTGTCGCTTTAACTACCTGCTGGAGGCGGGTAGGTGTTGCTAATATAGGAAATAGAGATTCAGAAGTTAGAACAATTAGCGCAATTAATTAATAATTCCGTGTAATTCAACCTAGTTAACAACAAAGGTCTATGAAATATAACAGTTAATTTATTATGTGCGGAAATTGCGTTATCAAGGCTGGCTATGTAAATCATAATTAAAATATTGCCACAACCACAACTGCGCTGCAGGCGGCGGGTTTTAGTGCTTTGTTAATAATTGAACGTCGGGTGCGATTAGCGAGACACCTGTAGTTGCTTACGTTAAACACTCGAGCGGCAAATTTACAGCAAAATGGCGCAGGAATAATTTTGTGCAATTAATTATCGTTGACCAATGAGATGAATCATAGATAATTTGGCTGTGTACATTGAAGAGGCGAAAATCGATAGAAGTAGATGGAATTTCTAATTAAATTTATTATAACCATGAAGCGGACAGTAGATTAACTTTGATTTTAGTAAAAGGAAAACATTCTCATACTTATAATCAATAAAGATATATCAATATAAATTAAGTATATAGCAAAAATAAATATTAAAACAACAAAGTGTTTAGGAAAAGTTAGACCAAGAAATGGATTTTTGCTATAAGTGACCTCCTACTAATTATTAATAGTGCTTTGTTAATTAAAATTGCAGCCTGAACGGCTCCGCTTCGTATGAATAAGGGTTCTAATTATTCAGTGTGCCCGGGTAGCTTAATTAGGTGGTAATTAAATATGAAAGCGTCATTGTTTCAACACCTCGTACTTGCTCAGATAGTGTTATCTTCGTCTTGTACCGCCATATTGCTACCATTAACTATTATCTAGAGCAAATTTCAACTTATTTATTGGACTTTCCTCCACTATGTTTTTTGACATGTTTCCTCCTCCATAATTACGTGATTTGTAAACAAAACGCCTTTAACAGTTTTAGTTTTGGTGATTTGCTGCGTTGAAGTTCTTAAATTTGTTCTGGAATAATTATTTCCCAATTAAGGGGCTGCCTGAAATTTTAACAGGGCCTAACTTGAAGCGATTATTTTTTAATTACTCTTCATTACAAATTCAGGGGCGGAATTAACGGGCTTTTAAGGTTTTAACTGAAAACCGACTTTTTATTACAGGGATGCTTTAAAGGATAATGTGATTTTTTTTAAGATTTAAATGAAAATTCCTGCTTCCAAAACGAACTGCTCATGTCGCAGCAAAACCACGCACTCGTCGTTAATTATCTGTAAAACACAGGTGATAATATGTTTAATTAATTCCAAATAGAGCTTAATATGCGTTATTAAAGCAAATTTTAAAAATTTAATTTACTTCCAAGGATTTCATAAAATACTTCGCGAGTTTTGCACGTAAAGTTTTAATTTCATGGTAATTAAAACGTTAGCATATCTTAATTGCCTTGTCGTTTACTGCTGAGTACATTTTTCATTGCTTCCATAAAGTTTATATCTATTAAAACGCAGGATTTCGCATCCATTCTGCCGTTTTGCTGGCCTGTTTAAAGTCGCTTTCATATCTCCACAGAAGATTATGCGAAGGAACTTAAATTTTAACGGGTTATAATGTAAAATTTTAACACACTGTTTTAATTCATGCGTGCATGTACTGTTCTGATAATATACACGCAGCTATGGGGATATTTTAATTAAAGTTGAAGCGATTACAGCAGAAAGAAACGGCATAACTATTGTCGACAGGTTTTAAGGCATTTCTGTAACATTCAAACCTTGAACAGTTTAAAGATTTTATCTTTCTTCCATCAATCAAATTTGCACACCATAATTCACGGGGTTAAAGAGTACTTCCTTATATTTTAAATAACATACAGGTAGTTCTTTTGCGTTTACATATTTAACCCGCCAAGTTTCACCTGTTCAATTGGACAACTATATGGGCAAGTAATTAAAGTGAGGTTGGAGAGAGAAATAGAAGAGGAAGAAAAGCAAAGTGCAAAAATCCATAGCTTATTATAAAGAAGCGCACCTTGAGCTCATAGATATAAAGAGAGCCTACGATAGCGTCTCTATGAAGGAATCTGAAAAGTACTGACAAACATCCATATCAGTAGAACTTACATAAATGCAATGAAACAAATGTACCGGTATATTGTAATTAGGGTACAAGTTAGAAACTGTATATTGCAATAATTTAAATGTACAAGAGGATTAAGACAAGGGTATTCATTATCTCCCACCCTATTTAAAATATATCTACAAACAATATTAAATAAGTGGAAAACAAAATGTCATGGTATGGGGAGTAGTATCCAAAATAATATCTTCTACACCTTTCTATTTGCAGATGATCAGGCAGTTATATCGGAAGGCCATGATGACACAGAGATATGCTCAGAAAATTAATAGAAGAATATGCAGATTGGGGGTTGGAGATGAGTTTGGAGAAAACTAAATATTTGGCAATAGGTGCAGAAGATAGAAATTTGAGTACCCAGATAGGAATAGGAATATAAGTGTCTTGGTATTGTCAGAAATATGAAATAGCATTGGCAAATTGTTAAATGTTAAATTCAACGATGTGGAGTGACAAAATACGCAAGGAAACTATAAAGCACATCTTCCGAGCTGTAACGGAAACTGTTACTACCTATGGAGCAGAGGCATGGGTATTAGACAAAACAATGGAAAGACAACTAAATGCCCTAGAAATAGACTTTTTGAGAAGGAGCTGCCAAGTTTCAAGATTAGAACGAATAAAGAACGAAAGACGAAGAATAGACGTACAACATACACCACTGGGCAGAGTATACAGCAAACAATTACTCTGGTATGGACATGTAAAAAGGATGTAAGATGGCCTCAATGGACATATGAATGGACTCCACCTACAAGATAAAGAAGATGAAGGCCACGGGTTAAATGGAAAGAAAAAACAGAAGAAATTATGAGAGAACGAGAGACATCTAGAAGAAAGTAACCGGCGATAGGGAATATGGGCGAATAAATGCTGTAATAGGTATACAAAATCCGTGCGCACACACACACACACATGTATATATATATATATATATATATATATATATATATATGTATAAGTGCACAACACTACCCCTACTACGAAAACAGTTAATAATTTCAGAAATTTACCTACTGATTGATTAATAAGAATTTTAACAAAGTAAGGAGAGCAACAATTAATTTCAGAAAACCGGTTACCCTGACGAATCTAAGAAAACATATTCTTCTTCTTCTTCTCGTTTCCTCCTTATGCCCCTTCGGAGTGTCGGGGAAGAAATCATATTAAGGAACAAAATAGACCCAGGGTTATTACTTGATAACGAGGTCATTGATGGAAAAAATTTCTGGGAAAGGATTTAAGTGATTATTGTGATACATGCAGAAATACAATTAAAATGCTTAGAAGGTATATGTGAAAATGTGTAAAGTAATCATGATCTCTAAACTGGGTAAATAAGGGAAGGAATTAACTTCATATAGAACTATTTCCATCATACCGATTAATTAAAAATTATTTGAAAATCTTTTGGTAAAAAGAAGGAAGCCAATCCTAGACCAAAAAGTGGCAATTCCTGTACATCAATTCGGATTCAGGGACCATTCGACAATTGATCAGAAGCATGGAATCACTGACTTCATACAAAAGACTTGCGAGGACAAGAAAATAAGTTTAAACATTCTTTTTGAATATAGCCCTCGCTTTCGACAAGGTATGGTGTAAAGGATTCAAATATAAAAACAAAATATATTTTCCAAGCAATAACTTGTTCATATATAAAAGGATGAATGTTTAGAATAAAATAAAAAGTAAATATTCAACCAAAGCAATCGTACCGCAGAGAAGCTTATTGGGACAGACGCTCTACCTAATATATATATGGATGTACCAAAACTAGATAACACTAATATAAATACCTCTACAAACGATACTGTTGTGCTAGCAACGGGCAAAATCATCGAAGATACTAGAAATCTTATATTTATATACTTATATCTTAGACCAGAATATGGAGCATCAAAATAAACGAAAATCATTTCAACCATGTTGCCTTGACAGTTGACTAATAAAATCATATCACAATATACACCAATAAGGTTAAATAAGCAAATTGTGGATTACAAAAAAAAACAGCTAAATATCTAGGAATAACCTTTGATTCTAAGCTGAGATGGATGGAACATATAAAAATAAAAAAGAAGGCACTAGAAATAAAATATGCAACACTATATAGGTCCTCCTCGACTCCGGCCATCTTAACAGATGAGTGGTGATTATGATTATTAGTTCTCTTCAACTTGTGCTGTTAGTCTTCTGATGGGGTCGCGCCAACGTTCACTGTTGCCGGTATTCCTTACTGCCTGTTCAACATTGGTATTCAACAGAGTTTCAATTGTGTCAATCCAGCGGGTTGGTGACCTTCCTCTGCTTCGTTTGCCGTTAGGTTTTCCTTGGACCATGACCTTTTCGAAGTCATCTCTGCGAGTGATGTGGCCAAAGAATTTCAGTATATTGGCATATATAGTGGTAGAGAGCCTTTGTTTAGGTTTTATTTTATTTAATATAGAAACATTTGTTCTACGTACTGTCCATGAAACTCTGAGCATTCTTCTCCACACCCACATTTCAAAGACCTCTATGCGCCGACGCCGACGGTCAGCAGTCTGGACCGTCCAAGATATAGGACATAGGTTAATAGGAAGAAAATCCCGCCGAACAGAGAAAAGAAGTTGCACTACATGATTTACATGATAAGCAAAATTCGTAGTTACGGTGTACAATGAGCCAATAATGGCTGCAGTACATAGAGATGCTTGGCAAACCGGGTCCTAGATCTATCTCAATCAGAATACAATACAATAGGTTAATTGTGTAATAAAAAACAAATTCAAGAAAACTTTTTAACAATTACAAGTCAAACTCTTTTACTGCTATAAATCTATTAGAAACATTTTGAATATTTACTTCAATAATTTTGTGTTCTGTTATAAATTCTCAATATTTTGAAAGAAAATGGTAACGCATTCGAACAAGAAATCGATGAATCGATCTTTGACAGTGCATCGATGATGTCTTAAAACTAAACGGTTTTGTCAATTTCTCAAATACAGCTTTTGTGAGTTAAGCTCTATACTGCCAAACAACAGAAAATAGTGTTTCTACAATTCTTTTTAGCAAAAATGCTTTGGACGTATACTATTCATTGGTTTATAAATGGAAATGCGAAAATATTATTGGTTGATTGTTATAGTTTGATATATGAATTCAACAGTTTCTGTAAGTGGAACTACCTCTACCAATATTAATGATGATAATGTAATGAGAGCCCGGTAGAAGTACCAGCAGAAGTTACAGTTCTAGAGTTAACCTTCCTGTGTAAAGATCGATTGAAATATGGAAAATTACAATATATAAACGTCACAAGAATAATCTCGAGTAACATGAACACGCACAGCAGGCAGTAGTTTGATTAAGATAATGATTGTTTTGCGTATATCAATTCAATTTAAATTTGTTACAGTAACACAAAGAAAACAGCTATTTTAAATTCCATTGGTTTACTACATAACAACTTCAATCCAATAAATGTCCTGCAATGGAACTCAACATTCTAAGCATGTTTTCCTAAACATTTCCTTATAAATCATCTTTAGTAAAATAAGTTAGTCTATAGGTATCTATAATAACAACTTTCACAAAAATTGATTTATTGCGAAAACCATTAAACTAATAACTAATTAACTAGGTAAACCGCCCAAATATATTTAATGCTTATTTTACTTTTAGTAAAGCCAAGATAATTGTTAATGAGTTACTGCAGTAAAGTGTGATAAACTGGGTCATGCGAATGCTTGGTATTTTATGTTTAGTGTAGTTATATTTATTCCTATTAAATTTTGTCAGCAAGTACAGTAGTAAAGTAGCAACATAGTAGTGTAGGGTAAACTCGTAATAAACTAGAAAGCGTGACGCGTATTATTTCATATACATTTCGGGGACTGTAATATAGGGTTTTTTAAGTAAATGGTATTTTAAATTGCTCATATATTCGCTTATTTTTATGTAATTTTAACAATTATGTAACTTTCTGTTTCTAGAAGAAATAATTTTTTTATGTAATAACATTCATAGTTTATACAATGAGTTTGTAGTTACAGGATAAATAACTTGATGTACAAGTTTAATAGACTTTAGATCGTTTTCTATCAATTTCCAAATAGTTTTAGTGCGTGAAAATGCGCATTAGACTTGGTAAATGTTGCTAAGAATGTGATGTAAGAATTGGCAAATGCAATTTGAATGCTTTCGAGTAGCTACTAGCAAATGATCTGTCGTGGTTATATTTACAATCTATGTTCCTTCTATATATACACCCTATATGTTTGTGTACAAGTAGATGTTCTTATTTTTCAAATTGGGTGATAAGAAAATTATCTATGGACATTTTTAAATGCCACTTACTTTTGAAAAACTCTAAACTTTGAAACCCACCGATATAAGCTTTAAACCAGCATGTATGTAACCCAATGTTTGTTAAAATTAAATAAGTACACCAACTGTGAATAGTCTTCATTTATTGACTTGTTGACTTGTTGACCGAAGAACATAAGCTGAATCGTTTGAAAATCCCTTCTTCTTTACTGAAACAATACGAGAGAGGAGATGAATTTTTTAAATCAATTGTAGCAACCTGCATGAAACCAGAAACCATCTCCAAAGCAAATAAAAACTATAACTGCGTTTTCAGCTGGTAAAGTGATTCTCAAGGGGTGCTATTTGTTGATTTTCTTCAGAACATCGTACTATTAGCATATATATATATATATATATATATATATATATATATATATCATTGACAGCCTTTTCGTCCCACTGCTGGGCATCGGCCTCTTCTCTGCCACGTGTTTCTCCTCCGCGCTAAGGTATAAACATGGACAGAACGACAGAAATTCCAGAGAAGGTTTTTTTTCAGCATTAATATCCCACGGTTGCAGGTTGAATTGGGAAATTGTATGTGGTAGGTTGCAGCCAAGATTTTTATAAATCTGCATAGTAATGCTTAGGTTTCGAACCCAAGCCAGAATCAACGTTTTACTGAAAAAGCGATCACTGTACTAACTGAGGTACCACCACACACACATGTATACTTAATCGGTAAAACCCCATCTACCAATTGGTGTAGAGGTGTACAATGTATGTTCATTTCTTAATAAATTTTGACCATCGTTTCCTATCTTTCGCTATTTGTGTCGCTTCTTCTAATGTTTTTCCTCCCTTTATAATTATTGTCTTTGTAATTACACTGTACACATACAATTAGTGCAAACTACTTTTTGATATATATATATATATATATATACACAGGGTGTGTCAGAAACAGGTACAAATATTAAATCCGATGGTAGATTACAATATATACAAAATAGGAAAAACATTTCTTTGGCAATGGGACCCTTAAGATATGGGAAAATAATAATTGAAAATTTGACCCAAAATTCTTTGAGTACCGCGGGATAATGACAAAAATTTGAGTTCAAAGACATGTTATGCAAAGGAGAGTAAGACAGAAGTGCAAAAAAGTTTTTATTACCTGCCACAAACCAATACTATTAGGTAGGTCAGTAATTTCTATTCAGTTTGTTGTTGTTGTTATCACAAGCCAGACAAGTATTTACGTGTTTGCCACTTTGGATTTATTTTACAATTAGGTAATAACCTTCTACAGCTTAAATGCATTTTCTATATATCATCAGCAGTTCTCAAACAAAATCTTATTTTACCTTATAATTAAAAAAATAACGTAATGATTTTTGAAAAATGAATAGTACCGTTGAATTTTACTTGAGCCAATCTATTGCTGGTTTAAATATTTGTACCTATTTCTGATACACCCTGTATATATAAGTAGGCGATCGGGAACAAACGGAAGAAAAGACAAAGTTCTATTTGCCTTTTCCAAACAACGCCCCCACTTCAGTGGGACTTTCTTCCGTATAGTCTTGAACTTGCTCCTTCCGAATTTTATTTATGTGGCAACGAATTTTTAACCGGAAAAAGATTTCTATCAAATAACAACGTTAAAGACTTTTTATAGGAAGGTATTTTTGGCTATTATTTTCTTCTGATATTGTTAGCCCTAAATATTTCCACTTACTATAGGCATTGATAATTCTACCATCCACGTTTAAGTTTCTTATGGGTCTTCCTTTTTTCCCTACAACTATACAAGTACACTACACGGAACTGTCAAATTTTGTATTCAACCCCGCTTAACCCCGCTTTTCATACGTTTCTTCTTATATTCTTGATATCGTCTTCTTCTGCTGATATGGTCATCGGCAAGCAGAAGAGTGTCCTTTAAAAGAATGGCAACCCAAATGCATTCTAATATGTGCTGACTTCCTTTACACACTTAAAATAGAATGTAGATTTTACCAGAATTCTATGTAAACGCCATAATCCATACATATTACAATACATTTTTGGTGTTCGTTATAACAGTGTGTTTATTATAAAATACATATTCCCTTTAACATTCCAACTTTCAAAAACTGGATATTATTTGGTTTTGCCTTCGCTTCCGGTTGTGTTAGAAATGTTATATATTTTCTGTTATAATCCGTTCCTTTAAACGTGACGTTTAACGTTTATTAACATTATTATTTTGAAAGTAATAATTGACATCTACTTTCTACATATATTTCGCTCAAGTGAATCATTATATAGGGTGTTAAGAAAATGTTTGATGTAAATCTAGATATATTTCAATACATTTTGTTGATGTATCTGTTCGTTATAACTGGATGTTTATTATAATGGGCGTTCGTTTTAATGATAATTCAATAGTATTTTCAAAAATCTAAATATTATTTGGAGCAGTTTTTTGTTCTTTTTTCATTATTTGCAAAGTCTTGCATCACTTCCAGCAAATCAAATGCAATAATTCAAATAACGTTTGTTAATGTTAGTAGTGTTGGTAAGCAGCGTTTGAATTTGATTCTGACTTTCAAAACTTCGATTTTAAAATGGCGTTTTTTGTTGAAAATCCCTCCATGTTTGATCAGAGTGCGGTTCTACAATATTTATGCGTTGAGGGTGTGCAGCCTTCGGAGATTCATACACGCGAATGCAAGCAGTATATGGAAATGCATGTATTGCGTACCTAACAGTGAAGGAATGGTGTCGAAAATCTAAGAATGGAAAAGAGGGGACTATGGATGAGCCGCGACCAGGTGCGCGGTATACTGCATTAACAGAAAACAATATGTCATGTTTGGAAGGCCTTATTAGAGAAAATCGTCGAATTTCAATTAGAGAAATTTGTCCATAGTGTTGTTCGTAATCTGGGTTACAGCAAAGTTTGTTCGCAATGGATTCCTCGTCTCTTGTCTAATGATCAAAAATGCTTAGGAATGGACTTATATCTCTGCAACACCTCACAGACTATAGGCAAAATGGTGATGACTTTCTTCTGTCAATAGTTGCTGGTAACGAAATTTGGTGCCATTACTACGAGCCATCCAGTAAGTTATCGTCGATGCAGTGGAAACATTCAAGTTCACCACCACCGAAGACGTGTAAAGCACATTATTTTTTTCGACCATGAAGGTTCTTGTTGATAGAGTTTAAGGAACCTGCAGTAAATGTCAATGCAAATCTGTACTATTGTTATCTGGGTTGAGTTCCAGACTCCAATATTAAAATTAAAACAAGGTTTAGAAAAACGTGTGGTTTATTTTATAGAAAACTCGTAACTAACCAAACAAGAAATTTTTACCGTCGAGGGTTGCGCAAAATGTTGGATTAACTGCACCTTTAAGGTGTCAAAGGGATTAGCTCGTGGAGACTGGAGAATATACGATCGTACTTTTGCTTTGACCTCAACAGGGCAAGGGTGTTATAAGTTTATCGAATTTTTCTATTTGATTATTAATATTATGTAAGCGAAAATAACAATCAAGGGTAGTGACATACATACGAATGTCATTGTCAGATTCAGGGAATGACATGATGACAGAATTGGTACAAAAATAGAAAATATTAGAAAGTGGGACAACTTATCTGTGTGAATATCCAGCGATGATCGCTTGAGAAGTCCCACACAACGGCTGACAAACACTGAAGGCAATGGCGGAATTCGTTGAAAGTAGTTGTCTTCCAAAACGTCGGGTAAAGGGCAATCGTCGAAGACATGCTTTTGTAACGTTGGGTTGGACGATGGGTAAAAGGCACGTCGAGTTGGACGTCGGGTAAAGGGCAAATATATATAGGGGATATATCACGTCGGGGTCATCCAAAATATTGTTATCTGGGTTGAGTTCCAGACTCCAATATTAAAATTAAAACAAGGTTTCGGAGAACGTGTGGTTTATTTTATGGAAAACTTTTAACTAACCAAACATCTACAAAAACATAACAACACCAAGCAAAGCAACCAGATACAATGTGTACATGCACACAACAGTAGGTACAATGAAACTTTGAACAAGCTTCATCAAGCAATAAGACGAAAACATCCAGGAAAACTTAGGCGAGGGGTCATTTTACAGCCTCGTGTTGCTAATGTGGGAAAAGAAAATATTCAACGAAAGAAATGGAGGGTTTTACAGCATCCACCCTACAGTCCGGATCTAACGCCTTGCGATTTCCATACTTTTGGACCGCTGAAAATGGCGTTAAAAGGTCGGTATTTTGAGTCTGACTCAGAAGTACAGATAGCTGTGGAAGACTTCTTCAATCAGCTGCCACAAGAATTCTATGAGCAGGGTATACGTCGGTTAGTAAAACAACGGGATAGATGCCTTAACTGTGACGGTAATTATTTGTAATTAAATTGTTTAATAAATGTTGTATAACGCAAAGATGGGTTTCAATTGAATACACCTCGTATTTCTTGCCAGTTTAATTCCAGATAACTATATTGTAATTAAACTTACTTAAATGTAATCTTTTCAATATTTGTTTGCAAAGATGAAGAATTCATGTTGAGCTTAACGGAGAGCTCGTTGTCTATGGTCTTGATTTTATGGTGGATTGCAACCATTAGTTAATTGAAGAATATCAGTTCGTTATTAAACTTTAAAAAGGTATATGAAATGTATTTTGAATTGGGAACAATATCAAACTAATAGAAACCTGGAGTGCGTAGTAACGTAATTCATTACATTTAATAAAGTTAAGTGGAATCGAATAAAACCGAATTACGCCATTTCCAAAAATACTCTTGTCAACTTAGAGGCAATGTAGTTACTTTAACGATGCGGTTGGTAGCGCTGCTGTAGGCGATACCAGATCGTATTAGTGTAATTGACTAGAGGTTGGCTGCCTGAAACGACGTCTACCATTGCATCGCGGGTAAAACACGCAGTAATCGAATTGTGGCTTCGTTATTTCATTTGTTTCGCTGTTCTTCTGTTTTATGTTTCCTCGTTTGTTATATTGGGCTTTAGATAGAGCTTTGCGTGCTTGGATCGTGTGTTATTTTCACAAAGGATATTAACGCCTATAAGCTTTAAGTTCTTCACTGAAATGTAATTTCTTTTATGGCCCTCGCCTCGCATTATTTCGCCGAAACAGCCCCCGCTTTGTGCTAATTTCAGTTTCGTACGTGATGGCAGCCCGGCAAGATGGCGACCGTCATTTTCGTTCAAACTTAAAAGTTTGAACAAAGCATGAAAGGTCGGAAGGCGTTTAACATTCCTCGCTCGAATGTGTATCACCATTTGAATAGTTCTAATTCTGTAGACAGAAAATAAAAGTAGTCCTGTTTTAAAAGTGTTGTCGTCGCGATGTGTGGCGACCGTCAATTGTTCCCGCCGGCGCCACTCTCTTGTTCAACACGGTATGTCCATTACCGAACAGGTAATTAAAAGTCGCAGCAGTTTGTTGTGTTTAAAGAACCCCTCGACATAACTCCGGTTTTAATCAACAACGAAAAAGATGTTAGATTTAAAAGTCTCTTATCTTAAGAGCCGCGATTATGCGCTGACTAATCTTTTCTTTTTAAACAAAATAGGGCACTTTCTGATGGAAATGAATGCGCTCTTAAAAGTAACAACGTGTACTCAGCAAGTGCTGTTTGTTGGCGATTACCCATTTTAAGTTGAAGTTACGACCGGCAATTTATTAGCAGCACTTGCTTTTGTGTCACACATTAAAACGACAGAGGCACTATACAGAGTATGTATAATATTAAGTACCGAGCTACACTAAATATTACTATTATATTGTAATTGTAAATGTATTATATACTTGTACACTTATCAATTTTGAATTTTATGTTCTATAAGACTTCGAAAATGTTTATACTGGCGACAGTTAATCAATTACAAATAAATAGGTCTTCAACAGCTATAAAAATAATCTGAACAAATTATGTAATAAATTTATTAATAAAAAAATGTATTTATTTTTTAAAAATGAACAGCAAATACAGTCCCAGGTAAATAGTTATACAATTGGCCGAAATACGAAGGTCTAGTAAGATAAAATCAGATGATTTAGATGGCCCTGCAGTTAAACACCTCGTCCTATCCATTTGTCGTTATACGGTATAGGTATTCACCGATTTTAATTTAAAAATATGGAGGAACCCCATCCTGCATAAACCACAAATGAACCCTATCATTCAGGAATACGTCTCTCAATAGTGGGGGGTACAGTACAATTAAAGAATTCTAAATTGTGAATAGACCACTGGGACCCTTTAGATTATAAACTAAATAGGGTGATAAAGAAAAGATTAAATACAAATTATAGGTTAGTCGCGTAGACCGACCTTGGTGGTCTAGTGGCTACCGCACTTGCCTTTAGATTCAAGGGACGCAGGTTCGAATACGATAAAAAATAAATCCATAGGTCCCGTGCTGCTGCGATGTGTGACACGCTCCAAATCACTCCTGGAGTTAGAACTACTCCAGATAGGCATAATTCGTAGTTAAGGTTTACACTGGGCAAAATATTGCCTGAGCGCATAGGGATGCTTGGAAAACCGCGTCCTAGATCTCCCTCAATCAAATAACAACAACAACAATAACCTTAGATAGGCAGAATTCATAGTTAAAGCCAATAATGGTGGCAGCATTTAGAGATACTTGCAAAACCGCGTCATAGTTCTCGCTCAATCAGAATACAATACAATACAATAGGTTAATTGTGTACGACTACTTTTTGTAATAAAAATAAATAAAAACAAATTCAGGAAGACTTTCAACAATTATAAGTCAAACTATTTTACTGCTACAGATCTATTGGAAACATTGAATAATTACTTGAATAATTTTGTGTTCATTCATAAATTCTCAATATTTTGAAAGAAAATGGTAATCCATACAAACAAGAAACATCCGAAATCGATGAATCACACATTAAAATGACACAGGCACTATACAGAGCATTTTTAATATTAAGTACCGAGCTACATTAAATATTACTATTCTATTTGAACTTGTAAATTTATCACTTTTTGGATTTTCTGTTCTATAAGACCTCGAAAATGTTTAAAACTAGCAACAGTTAATCAGTTACAGAGCCAACTATACAGAATGTTTCGCAAATGTGTGTAGAATTTAAATCTGTAGTAGAATAAAATAAATAGGTCTTCAACGGCTATCAAAATAATCTTAACAAATTGTGTAATAAGTTTCTTAATAAAAAAATTGATTTATTTTGTAAAAATGAATACTACGGGGAGTCCCAGGTAAATATTTATACAATTTGCCCAAATACGAAGGTCTAGTAAGATAAAATCAGGTGATGTAGATGGCCCCGCAATTAGCCCCTCGTCTTATCCATTTGTCGTTATAGGTTATAGGTATTCTCCGATATTGACTAAAAAATGTGAAGGAGCCCCATGGTGCATAAATCCCATATCAACTCTATCATTCAGGAATACGTCTTTCAGTAGTGGGGGGGGGGGGGTACAGTATAATTAAATAAGTTGAGATACAGTTAACTAGTCAAACGATTTAGTAACCCTCAAAAAAACCCAGCCAAACGACAATCGATGCTAATAGCAGCTAGGGGATTTTCGTCTGCCCAAATATGGTTATTATACAAATTAATGATATCGTTATTCGTAAAAGTAGTTTCACCGGTAAATAAAATAGTGGCACCATTTTTGAAACATATTAATCAGAAGCAGTAAGAGCTTGTACCCGCTGGATGTGGTACGGTTACAATTGTTTACAGTAAACAACTAGTAATAACTTAAAAATGGTTAAGAACGGTTGGAATGTAGCAAACATTTGTACTGCGAGAAGATTTATTTTTTTCCACTTGAAAAGCCGAACGTCATTGATTGTTGCGATTACGTAAATTAATCCTACGGAGATTAGGTATATATTTGCAGTGATAATTTATATTGAAATGGAGCTAACTTTACAAAGTGTTTTTAAAAGATTTACTTGTATGTAAATCTATGGTCGAAAGATAAATAGACATTATAATTATTCAACAGTTAAATGTGTTAAATAATATGTGTTACAGATCAAGTTCCAAGATCCTTAAAAATGGGTGAGAACCACTGGAATATAGAAACACTTGGACTGAGAGAGAATTCAAATTTCTGTCCACTTGGAAAGCCGAAGAATATTGATTATTTTGGTTAGGTAAAGCAAATAAATCGGGAGTTCAAAACTCCGACTCGATGCCTAGCGGGCGGTTTATAATAATTGGGTACTTGCGTTCGAATGAGCAAGGGGTAATAATGGGGGTTATAATGCGGTTGCCTACTGTGTGTTACTCACCACATCGCCATGTGTAATTAAGTTGGCACGCGATAACCGGGTGTGAGAGCAAGGATACGGGAAGTCTGACCTTTAGCCTTTGCAGGTCAAACCTTTTCATGGGGTGTAGAGCCTCACCATTATTATTAGGCAAACATACGGAAATGTGGTTTATTACAAATATGCAATTATTACTTATATTGAAATGTAGCTAACTTTACATAGTGTTTTTAAAAGATTTACAGACATTTAAATCTGTGGTAGATGAGGATATTGTTATTGTTATTGTTTGTTTGGGCTTTGGTCTCGGCATGCCTTTCGTCACTGCGACCCTTAGTGGTTCTATTGTAACTTAGAAGCCCTTTCCCTTGTTAGAGAAGTTGAAGACTATTGAAAAACCTGAGAATGTCTCTGAGATTCAAGTCCCTTATTTCGGTAGGTGTGCTAGTCTCCTTTCCGAGAATGTTGTGTCTACGTCGACCGGCAGCATCGCATCTACATAGGATGTGTTCAGCCGTTTCTGCTGCCTCATTGCATAGGCGGTATATTTGGTCCTCAGCCTTACCAATCTTGAATAGATGGTATTTTAGTGGAGTGTGGCCAGTGAAAAGACCAGTGATAGTCTGCAGCTCCTTCTTGCTGAGAGACAACGCGTTCCTTGCTTTGTTTTGCGAAATAGTTATAAACTGTTTTGCCTGACGTTGTCCTGGTGTGTTTTCCCAGTACGAGGATTTCATTTGTTCCTCCCATAGACTGACCTCGTGCTTAATGTGGCTTTTCTGTATTCCACAACAAGGTTCAGGTCCAGTATATGCCGTTGTTGCACTTCTTTTTGCGAGTTCATCGGCTTTTTCACTGCCTGGTATACCCTCGTGCCCTGAAACCCACCACAGAGTTACGTGGTTTTTGCTGGTCAGTTGCTTGAGGTTGCCCAGGCATTCCCAGACAAGCTTAGATTCACAAGTATAGGCTTTCAGAGACTTTATTGCTGCTTGGCTGTCTGTTAGAATATAATTGTTGCACCTTTATAACTTTTCCTGAGGTTTATTCTAATGCAGAGGTTTATGGTATAAACCTCAGCTTGGAAGATGGTAGTTCTGGTTCCAAGGGCTTCATAAATGCGGCAGCCAGAACCGTATACGCCCTCACCGGACCTCCTTCCCCCATCCTTGACCCATCCGTGTACCATTGGAGCGATCGTCTTTTAAATGGAGGCACTGCTGTTGACCATATTTCCCAGACTGGAATGTTCACTTTGAAGGGTTGGTCAAAATTGTATGTTATTTGCATAATGTCTGATACGGTGAACCCCGTTCGCTCTAAATGGGCGAGGTTTAGAATTTCTAACTGGCCTGTTAGGTCCCCTGATTTAAAATGGTTTATCCTTTTGAGCGTCAGCACATGTAGCATCGCCTCCTTTTGCACCTGTAGGTGTAGAGGCGTTATCGCTACCATGGTTTCCATTGCTGCAGTTGGACAGGTGCTCATGGCTCCTGTGATAATCAGACAGACGAGACGTTGTATCTTCTTTAGCTGGAACTGAGGGGTGATAGGTTTTGTTGGTTTTAGCCCCCAGTTTCTTCGTACCAGCCTACGGCATGCTAGGGATGCTAAAACTGCCTTCTTCTGCAGTTTATCAATGTATGAGTTCCACGTTAACCTTTGGTCCAGTGTCACTCCAGGGTATTTGACTTCATTACTGAAATCTAGATGAGGACAAATAAAAGCTATAATTTTTCAGCAGTTGGAGAAACAATATAAATTAGAAGATGGAGTTTTCTAGTTTCCTAGAAATGGTTAAGAACCACTGGGAAGGTAGCAAAAACTTGGACTGAAAGGTAATTCAAATTTCTCTACAATTGTAAAGCCAAAGGGTGTTTGGTTATTCCGGTTAGATAAAGCAAACATTGGCAGACCTCATATATATAACATACTTTCGATGATTATTTTTTGAAATGGAGATAACTATACAGGGTATTCTTAAACGGTCTACAAATATTCAAATTTGTGCTAGATGAACATAAATAGACCTCAGAGATATTCAACAGTTGTAGGAAGAATGTTAAAAGATAAATTAAAATGGTCGAAAACTACAATGTAGCAAAAGTTTGAACTGAGAGAAAATTACAATTTTTTTCACTTGTAAAGCCGAAACCGATTTAGGTTAGGAAAATCAAACATTGATTGCTTATTACATATTTTTAATAATTATTTTATATTGAAATGATTTTAAAAGCTCTACAAATATCTACATCTGTGCTAAATTCAGATAGTCATCACAGTTTTTCAAACATTTAAAAAATCTTAAAAGATTAAATTTTGAGTTTCTTAAAATGGTTAAAATCCACTAGAATATCGCAAAAGCTTGAACTGGCAGAATTTAATTTTTGTCCAGTTCCAAAGCCGAAAGACATTGATTATTTAGGTTGGTTAAACCACTCGCCGGTAGAAGCAGTTGTGATGATTATTTTTATCGAAATTAGTTGAACAATATCAAAACTAGCGAAAACGCAGGACGAGAAACTGAAGTTACAGATCATCCATCTCCTATTTTTCTGGTATTAAATTCTACAATTAGTCCTACAACGTATAAAAACGCCAGTTTTTGGAATCGATAGTTGAAACTTACACCCATGTCATATTCACAGTGTTCGGCCCTACAGATACCGAATGAAATCAGTTGATTCTGGAATTTTGATACAAAAAATGAGATTTTAATTGAATTTATGCGAGGTGAGAAGGATCTTTGTTTGAGATGACTATGTAAGTTCAAATCGTTTTACAAAACATTGTGCTAGTTACACCAATTGTGCCAATCAAAAAACTAACATTTCGAGGTTGGCATTGGGGACACTTTTCCTTACAGTTATCTCAGTTGATGATCTATTGTTATTTTATTACACGACTTCTCAAATTAGTGCTTTTTAATGAAGCCTATAATATTCAAAAATGTTGCCCTGGCACAAAGGCAGTTTTTTCGACAAGAACACCTTGACGTGCCTGCGTAGTTTCTCAAGATTATCTAGTTAACACTAATCGTTTGATTGTTTCAGCTTCCTTGAGTTTAACGACCACGAAGGTGCTAATAAAAATTATTGCGGCCGCCTGAAATTTACTAAAAGGTTATATTTAATTTCCACGCCGTTTTTATAACATCGTAACTGTCGGCCATCATTAACAGATAAATAATTTTCATAATATACTGGCGGCATTAGAAAATTTTAGCTTCCAAATGGGGGTTTCTGGTTTGATGAAAACAACTTTCCAAATTTTTTCTAGGAATACACGCATTTTTACTCATACTTGTTAAATTAGCAGCTTACCTCGGAAACAGAAGTTGAAACCTCCTTGTAAATATATAGTAAAAATAAAATGTTTAATTATTTATAAAGCATGCAGTATTTGATTGTACAAATCGGAAGCGAAGCCGGAGTTTTCGTAAAGCGCAAGCTTTTAATTTTCTATTAATGTGTGCTTTTCAACTTATAAATATTATATTAGCAGCTGGAAAGTTCTCTTCTAAAGCTGCATACGCTATTAGTATTATTTGTAATTGGACGCAGAACTTATGTGTACAAGTCAATACCATAGCAGGTATTTTCATATTTGGGCAAGTTGTTCTTTAAATTTACAGGGTGTTTCTTTTACCCGTCGAAAAATTTTTTTTTAATTGTTTTGCGCTTTGGTGTTCATATTTTATGATACAAGCCATTTAAGATTTTTGAACATAGATATAATATAAAACGAAAGCGGAAAACCAATCACGTTTATTGATAATATCTATTTAGTTCCTTAATTCAAAATTCTGAAAAAACATAAACAAATAGTTGTGCGCGCTCTACTGTGGCTATATTAATGACCATTACTTTTACATGGACAGAATTTCATGTTCAAATATTTAAAAATTGTCTTTAGTTTAATATGGAGTCATGTAAGAAATTGTACTTTATTGCAGAAAGTTAAAACCTTCTTCTGAAGCAACTAAATAAACAAACCAATGTATTATAGAACTTCAAAAATTTAAAAATAATGATTATTGCCTTCGGTTGACAAGATGGGGTGAGGGAGCTGAAATAAAGGGATTTCCCTTGTTAGAAGAAACCGTAGATAGTAAACAAACTTGCAGCGTCTACTACCCGCTTTGAAGCCATTTACTAATACGACTGGGGTGACTAACCTTAAACTTTAAAATTTTAGCTGTATATATTTTGAAATTTTGAAATCGTTCCGAAACGTGAACAACCAATCAAATCCAATATTGCTGTTGTTATCACTTTTGAATTATCCCCCCTCCTCAGTTATCAATCTTTTTGATTGGTTTGATTCCACACTATCTTCTTCCATCGTCTTCTATTTCCTGCCAGCCTTTTCAGTTCGGTGTAGTTATTGCATTGAATTCTATCCTACTATAATTTAGTGCAGCGTATTCTCAATAAGGGATTTTGTAACCATTAAATTTTCCTTTGCCGCATATAAGGAGTTGAGTATTTAATATTTACTTAGCATACAGTACGTTCAAAAATCAAACCAAGCGTTAGCAAATTATGAGCCATTTTCTATTTCAAGTTGATTACTATTTAATGCCAAAAAAATGTTTTAAGTTAATTTTTTAAAGAACATGTTCTATGTCGACACGAATGCTATATCATCTCAGAAAGGAACTCAGTACTCTTTCAAAAACCATCATCATTATTGATAGCCTGTTGATCCTACTGCTGGGCATCGGCCGCTTCTCTTCCACCTGTTCCTCCTCAGCGCTAAGGTAGAAACACGGGGGACCTACAGTTTAACGTCGAATCCGAACGACAGAAATTGCATAGACGATTTTTAGCATTAAGATCCCACGGTTGCAAGCCGGATTGGGAAATTGTGTGTGGTAGGTTGCAGACAAGATTTTTATAAATCTGCATAGTATTGGTTAGGTTTCGAACCCAAGCCAGAATCTACGTTATACTCAGAAAGAGAGCGCTCTGCCAACTGAGCTACCACCACACCTTGAGGTACCATCACACCTGTTAAAAATACCCGCCCTTATTCGAATTGTTTGGCAACCTTGTTAAATTCGCTACTGTAACTCTGCAGGATTATTTACGTACATTAAACTTTTTAGGTAACACCAAACACACAAAAATACACAGGACTTAAACTGGGAGCTTGTGTGTTTTTTGGTGTTAAATATTATTAAAATTTAGGACAGACAATCGCTCGTATCATGGAAATGATTGGTTTGGATCCGTATTGATTATGACTTTTCGACTTACTTTTAATAGACCTATATATAACTTAAATTACACAGCCTACATTAGTAATAAAGACGAACACTGCTAATGCTACTAGCTGTAAATAGAAATGATACAAAATATTGAAAATCCACAAAACAGAAGAATACAGCTGGGAGAACGCCTAAGCATGAACATGACATGTGGTGTACCCCAGGGTTCTATACTGGGCCCAACACTATGGAACATGTACTATGATAAGGTACTAAAGATTAAAACGCCCAAAGACACCACGCTCGTTGGATATGCAGATGACCTGGCACTGGTGGTGTGTGGCAACGATAGGGAAGTGATCGAGGAAAACATAGAATGGGCAATAAGCAGGATTGAAAGATGGATGGAGGAAAAAAGCTAGAACTGGCCCCGCATAAGACGGAGATGATAATACTTGCAAGGAAAAATAATCTAAAATCTGTTAAAGTTAAAATGGGCGATGTAGAAAAAACCAGCCCGCGTAGCCTGAAGTATTTGGGTATAATATTTGGCAGAAACATGAATATGGGCTACCACATAGAAGAGGTAACAAAAAAGGCCGAAAGGACAACGTTAAAATTGGGTCGACTAATGCCTAACATTGGTGGAGCCAGAGCCGGGCGCAGGAGAGCAGTGTGCTCGGTAGTGAATTCAATTATGCTTTATGGTGCGCCGACATAGAACAATGTCGTACGAGCAAATAAATACAAGAAGATGTTGGAGAAGGTGCAGAGGAAAGTAGCCATAAGAGTGGCTAGTGCGTACCGGACGCTGTCAAGAAGGCGATACAAGTGGTTGCCGGAAGGATCCCCATCCACCTGCTGGCATTAGAGCGGACGTACACAAACGGGGCAAATAGAAGGGCACAAAGGAATCTGGCCAGAGAGGAAACCTTCCGAAGATGGGAAGAAGAATGGGCCCAAGAAGGGACAACTGCTGCGTGGACTAGAAAAATAATATCCACCGTGAGACCTTGGGTGACGCGCAAACACGGGGAAGTGGGATACCATCTGACCCAATTCCTAACTGGACACGGGTGCTTCGAAATCTATCTACATAGAATGAAGATCATTGATAGAGAAGGGTGCGTATACTGCGGGGAACCCGATATGCCAGAGCATACCATCCTAGAGTGTAATAGGTGGAATACAACAAGAGAACTGGCGATACAAATCATTGGCGAAGTCCTAAACGTTGACAATATAGTACCTAACATGCTCGAAAGCGAAGAGAAGTGGAAGGTAGTAGAAACACTAGTAAAGGAAATAATGAGAACCAAGGAGGAAGAAGGGAGGCAGACGCAAGCAGAAGCGAGAGATATAATGCTGGATGAATAATAAGCAAGGAAAATAAAAAGTTAATGCAAATACAGCGCGTGGGTAGAGAAGGTGTAAGCCCCAGTGAAGCAATGCTGGAAGACGATTCCGTTGAGGCCTATGGAAAGAAAGGGGGGTTTCAGTCGGTAGGCGTTTGGGACAGACCTACGCAAACGAATCCGACACTCCTTAGATAATACTATGAGTTTTTAGAAGATTTCCCCTTCTTCCCCAGAAAAAAAAAGGAAGAAGGAGAGAAGATCACTAGACCTCGTAAGAGTCAAAGCACTCGAAGAAGGTTTTTATTTTAAGAACATTCTGAACAGATAAGGATTATTAAGTAATGTAATAGATTAGAATATTTTAAGAAATATTGTAATTATTTATATTTAATTAGAATTCTTATTATTGGAGTAGTGCGAAAATATTTGCAGAAACCAGTAAAAGTATTTGTAAATTCAATTAATACAAAATAGAAAATCCAAACGCTATCAAATAATAGACAAAGGTGTAACGTTTGCTAATATATGTATGTAAGTAATAGAAGCAGATCCACTGAATGTAATGGTGCTGTGTATGCGTACTAAGGAGTAAATTAAATTAAATTGTTACAAACACTTCGCTTGTTATGTTATTCATCTAAATGTTATATAAGCTAGTAAATAATGCTTAATCATGTTGTTTGTTGTAATTTTTAGTAACTGTTAATGTGTGTAATTTTCGATAATATTCATGATTATTAGTTTAGAAAAGTAATAAATAAAGTTATTTGCACGTTTTTAACGTTTCCGACCATTACGACATACACCTTTCAGTGTGCAAAATTGACATATTATATATTTCTTATTTAAAATACATATTACTTTTTAAAATATTCACTTTTGGCTATTTTAAAGCAAATTACTTTAAATTCCAGCCATAGTTGATGGAAACTATAAACAAGTTATAATCAGAAATATTCCACATGGTATGTAACCTTCAGTTATATCAAAACAACCCTGTATAATTAAGCCTAAATTATTTCCCATATCAAAATTCATTTAGAAGTCAGCAACCTAAGCCGCATCTTTACATCTCTATTTCTTTCACTTCCAACTGCTGTCGTGACGGTCCCATAGCAATAAATTTTATCAAATAATGCCATTAGCATAACCGAACATTTTAATCTAACCTAATAGCCGCACTTTTAAACTAATAACACAAATCAGTCACGTATTATCAGCCCGTCCCCATTTTTCTGCTCAAAATCGGAATCCTTACCTCCATTTCGTCCTCCTGTTCTGGAACCACGTTTTGACCTGCGCGTCGGTCATCTTCAGGCTCTTCGCTAGCGCTGCCCTCTCCGCCGAAGCCAGGTACTTCTGTTTGTGAAACCTTTTTTCTAATTCCGCTATTTGTAGCCTAGTGAAGGACGTTCTGGGCTTCTTCCGCTTTGGGGGAGTTCTGTTTTGGTATGGATGGCCGATCCGCCTTACCATAGGGAAAGCTGAAAAGAAATAACGGCTCAAATTAATCTGAAGAATGTAACCTCGATAATGGGTTGGACTTGACCTTTAAAACCCCTCTACTGTAATAATAACCAAAAGTTTCCGCATCCACAACGTTTATCGTAAGATACTGTGTCGTTCAAACCCATACGGAAAACTAGGCAATTTTGCGAATTGCTTTTACCAAGTTACAATGTAGCCTCACTATTAGGGTCTTCATCATATGATGAGGTTTTATGGGCTCTTGTGTAAAGCGGCGGGAAGTTATTGGCTCGTTACCTAAGCGATATCATAAACCGTCTTTTAAGCACATTACGCCCCGAAAAGCAACCCGCAAACAAGGGGCTCTTAGCGGGAATTGTTGAATTTACGTCGTACTTGAAAGAGGCAAATGTATACCGTTGAGGTGCAACCTAATGAATTGCATGTTTATTTACTCTAAGAATAACAGTTTAAAAGTCTGCATATTTAGGTTCACAGTTAGTAAACATCAGCGGAAAAAATACTTTTTCGCTTGTGAAGATAGCAGCAATGAATTCGATGTGGCAAGAGTGTTAGGTTAATTTTTTGGTTATTCTGATTAATACAAGACTAATCACTATATCATCTGATGCATTCGTTAGATAACAATAATCTAAATAAATAATTTGTTTAGAAGAGGATTTTTCTATGACATCCTATCCGAAATACTCCCGTTTCAATTCCCTAACTAAACAGGTTTGTTCATATTTCAATACTAAATCAATAGCATATAACTGTTTTAAATGTTTTTAGCAAAAGAGCCAATAAAATATACGTAAGTTGTAATTTCAGATAGATTTCTACTTGATTTATTTGTTAGAAAAATATCACTTCTGGTAGTAACTTGAAAGTTTAAATAGTCAAGCAAGTAAATCAAATAAAAATGTGTTGAAATTAATATTAATTATATTATATTTGCATGATAATTAATATGAATTTCAACGAATTAAGACAATTAACGAGTAAAATATACAACCAAGGCCAATATATATGTTTATGTACTTAAAGCAAGCAGACTAGACTAAATAAATTATTTATTAATACAAAATCCAGCGACCCAAGCTATTTCAGATATTAGTTCGTCTACAGTTTGACATTATTAAAGTGATTATACTGGACGTCCATAAGTGTTCAAAGAGAGTCCGAGATTACTAATGTGACTTACATCGTTTACATAATGTAACAAAACAGAAGTAGTATGAACATACATATTTTTGATAATAAAAAAAACTGTATTTAATGCTTCCTTGGAATGCTGATTATTTCACAGGAAAGTGAT
>JABXWE010020843.1:0-21823 GCA_014611495.1 Limonius californicus | reverse complement strand
CAGTGTCGCATTTTTTTTTTCGAACTTTATAGACATTATATACAAGAGGAGGCACCATAAAGGTGAGTTCGATTCCCGTAAGCTGCTGGTTTCTCGACCCTCCTACGAGAACCTGCATTCAGCTGTAACCTGGAAGGTCGCACCCATTCATTTCGAGTTAAGCCGAAGGCACTTCCATCTTTCCTGCTGCGGTCCGACGAAAAAGTTCGTAAGACCCGAAACAAAGCAATTCAAATGGGGCAGGGAGTTCATTCAGGACGGCCCAACGTGCGGAAGGCCTCTTGAAGCGCGAACACAGGAGGTAATAAAGAAAGTTGAAGATTTGGTGCGACCAATCGCCGAGTAATAGTTTCAATTATTGCAAGAGAAGCAGGTATATCAGAAACATCTGTTTTTAAAATTTTTCATGAAGATTTGGGAATGAGTAAGTTGTCAGCACGGTGGATTGCCAGGCTGCTTACTCCTGAACAAAAATGGTGTAGGCCACAAATTTGGTGACTTTATCCCAAGATGAGGACTTCTTCTTTAAAACTGTAACTGGGGACCAGACCTGGGTATACCACTGGGACCCACCGACGAAACAAGGGTCCATGCAATGGCTTCATAAGTGATGGCCACAGTTTTCTGGGATGCTAAAGGGATTTTATGGGTTGAGTATATGCCACAAGGGTCTACAATATCAGGGAATGTCTACAAAGAAACAATAATCAATTTGAAAGCAGCCACACGCGAGAAAAGGCCTCACAATTTTGCCCAGAAAACTGTGCTTCTGCACGACAACTGCAGGGTGCATAAAGCACGAATCGTTAAGGAAGCAATTAATGAATGCGGCTTTGAGGAATTACAACATCCTCCGTACAGTCCCGACCTCGCCCCCTGTGACTATTATCTCTTTCCAAAACTCAAAAAACACTTGCGAGGACGTCGCTTTTTGTCGAATGAAGACTTGAAAAACTCTGTGGAGTCGTATTTTGCGGAGTTATCAGAAGAATTTTTTTTTTGAAGTCGTAGCGTTATTGGGATAGCGTTGGAATAAGTGTGTAAGCGTTAATGATTCTTTTGTTGAAAAATAAAATTTTGTTTGTTCTCTAACTTGTTTCCTTCATACTTAGGTAGATAACATAAAAAACTCCTCTCGTATGTTTATGAAACCTTTTGAATCATATCTTTTTCTTCTTCTTTTTTGTGCTTTATCTCATACGAGACGTAGCGATCTTCTCTCCTATGACTGTGATGCGCGTTTAAAGTAAACATAAAAATTAATTCTAAAAACAAACTCGAATACTCTATCTACAGAAAACCTACACATACATATATCACAATAATACAGGACTCATGTCACCATAATACACGTCAATTAGCAGCCTATAAGTCATTGATACAGGGTGGCGATGGCTCAGTGGTAGAGAGCCAAGCTTTGAATGTAATAGTCTAAACGCTTCCCGGTTCGAATCTCCCCAGGGTTGGAAATTTTTCTAATTCCCTGGGTGGTCGGTACTGGGTCCCGGTCTCCATTTGCCATTGCGGATCAAATTAATGGCACTCCTCGAATTGCGGTCGCATTAGAGGAGTAACAATACCATAAAACATTCACACACAACAGGCAAGCCAAGTACGGTTTCGCACCAACACGGTAACCCGCAGAGTTGGAACCTGTTGTGCGTAGCACAAACTAGCTTAGCCTTGCCCCACACCGCCTCGACACTGCGCAAGCGGTACAAACGAGGATCATTATAATAATAATAAAAAAAAAGTCATTGATACATAGAGCTCTAAAGGTTTCTCTAAGTAACACTGATTACACCAAAGAGATTTAGATTATTAAACAAATTGCACACAGTAATGGATACAACACAAAACTGATAGACACACTAATCAAAACGGAAAATTATAAATTAGCAATTCAAATAATATATTCAAAAGGCCACTCTGAAAATGTTAAATATATTTCAATTCCATATTTCGGTGATATATCGGAAAAAAATTGTAAAATTATAATCAAAACAAGTACATTTAAAGTAATTTATAAAACAACAAAAAATACTTTGAACACCTTATTCAACGCAAAAAATAGAACTAACGATTTGTTAAAATCAGGTATTTACAAACTAAACTGTTCACAGTGTAATTATGTATACATAGGTCAAACAATTAGAAATTTTGATACCCAGAAAAATCTAAAAGATCTATTGGAAGTTTTCGAATAGTAGACCACAGCCAAGTCCGAAATCAAGATCCTGTGTGCTGTTGCCATAGCTACAAATATTTACAATATTAACTGCTTCTAAAAATGATATGTAAAATGTCGTAATAGGCATAAGGCACAAAAAATAAATAAATCCTGTTGAAATTGAGTCTATTATTGTTATTAAAATATAAATATAAATTTCAAACAAGTAAGGCAAGAAATAATTAGCCACTTCAAATTTTCTAACTAATGTGGCAACATGTACGTGATTCTTAATAGCTTTTCACATTATTGATATTTATAGATAAAACTATGCCGACAACGGAAGCATCAACTAGGAATTAAGTATTCTCGTTACGCACACTGATTTATTACTTTGATGTTGATTAGAGCGGAAATGTTGACACATATATTTTACCAGTATCAATAATTCACATTCAACTTTGTTTGTGTTTTAAAACTACTCGGTTTAAGTGAAAATCCCGCAACAGCACCACCAAGAAACATTAGTCAAAAAAACCCCGCAAAAAGTAACGCGGTTGCCTTATGTCTGATAACATCAATTTACTTAAGTATCTGTTGACAAACTGAAATGGTATTTCCTTGTCATATTGTGTCTAGATGGTATATGGCATGGTATATTATTACTTTATATGCTGGTTTATTTTTTACTAAAACTCATCAGAGATGATTAAAATTTGATGCGCGGGATTGTTGCAGAAACAACACTTCAGTTGCTTGTTCTTAGACAAGGATTCCATTGTTTTGTTAAGGACTATCTCCTTTTGTTCATTAGTAAAAAAATCCATTATGAGCTTATAGTTTTGAGTTATAATAATATCAATGATTGTCTATGATGTCATGAATCCACAAATTATTTATAGAACATGTTAAAGTTGTTACCTAATTTATTTTCTTGGCTGTATCCGCATAATTTACATAAAATAAATCTGATAGTCTTTTGCTATTATTTGCTGACAAAAAATGTGACAATCCTCTTAGAAATTAAATACTGTCATTGAAGACGGTTTAAGAGGCTCCTTGGCTGTTTGAACGCTCACCTTGGTTCCCGAACATTCTAAAATATTAAGAACGCATTTATTAATATGGGATTAGCCTTACAAGTAATAAATTTGAGAATTTTAAGTTTTTTAAAATGAAGGCAATAGAAAATATTTGTTATCCAAGGGTTTATTAGAACGGGTAAGTTTTGCAGTAACAGGTACTTTGACTTCTCAACAAATGGTTTAATGGCTTTCGACAATAACTCACTAAGAAACTGAAAAAAAAATAATTTGGAGGTTTATGGGCTCTTCGTTCAAGCTGCAGGCGATGACAGATTGCACAAGACTATAAAACGGCCCGACTGAACCGCTAGCACATTTTGCACACGAAGCATAAAACTAATTTTTGCCTCGAGTATTTCCAGTGCCCAATTTAGATTATTTCAAACTTCTAATTAACATTTTATTTGTAAACGAAATTATATTATAAAGAGAACATTTTGTTTCGAATCCTCGACTTTTAATACCAAGATGTCCAAAGCGAGGAGTTTCTTCATCATTGCATGTATACAGGTTGTTTCTAAATTCTGTACTAATTAGAAAACATGTTTTCATGAAACGACAATGTTTTTAGTTTTAGACAATGAATATTTTGTACAAACAAAACAAGATGGCTCCCAGTTTAAACGACAGGGAAATTATCATAATTTTTTCGACGGAATACCTTGTACTTTTAGGTTAATGTCTTATTCGCTTTAAAACATTGTAATACAACTATCGAATAAAATTAATGTTAAAGAAGACATTTGCATTTTAAACATTCAAACACAAATATTTTGCTTGCTATTAATTTTAAGCCGAGTGTCAAAATATATGTAAAAGTGATACATTTTGAGTATAGATGTTACTGTTAGAGTATTAAACCGTTATTCCATAGAATAACTAGGTATTACATAAATTAACTGTCACTCTAGATATTCTGTAGAGAGAACCCTGTTGGAGCACTCGAGGTCACAGTGAACTGCGGCCGATCGGTCGCGTATTCGAATCACGGCTGAGGCAACCGCATTTCACTTAATTAATTTTAGGGTGTATGTTGCATGAAAGGTTAGTGTGTGAGGGACGCCCGCACCTCCCTGAAGTAATGCAAAAGCGGTTCCGGGGGGGGGGGGTAGTATGAATGAATGGCAAAAAAAGGTATTCTGTAGAATAACAATGATACTTTAGGTAAAGCATATAATGATAACATGTATTAAATAATAAAATAGGTTAGGTAAGGTTACGTTACCAACATAGAAAATATTGCGTTCTATTAACTATTGACATTAGAAACACCTTTAATAACACCAGGTGGAAACCAATTATGAAAGAACTGAAAAACAGGAATATTAGCGAATACCTACACAAAATGATAAGCAGCTACCTAACACACCGGAAGATAATAACAGAGGAGGAGAAACAATACGACGTAAGCTTCGGGGTCCCACAGGGCTCAATACTAGGTCCTTTACTCTCGAACATATAGTTCGATAAGGTAGTGAGGAAACAGAGATATTCTGCTAATGGATGACACGGCGCTTCTGGTCCGTGCAAAGACAGTCGAGATATTAAAAAGCAGAGCGGCTACGGCACTCCTTAAGGTAAAATCAGAAATGCAAAGCAGGTATCTTCAGATAGGTCCGGAAGAAACCGAAATGGTTATACTCAAATACCACTGAAGAATATAGAGATTAACATCGACGAGCAAACATTAAGAACGAAAAACGAACTAAAGTACCTGGAAATAATATTCGGTAAAAATAGCCAGATGAAGAAACATGGAATACAGCTATCAAATAAAGTTGGTAAAAGTATTGCAGCACTAACTAGACTGATGCTAAAAACAAGCGGCCTAAGCCAAAGTAAATAAAAAGGAAAATTTGCAGTGCAGTTGCTTACTCCGTAAAACTGTATGAGACACCAATGTGGGATAGGGGTATAACAACAAATAAATACTAGCAAATGCTCATAAAAGAACAGGGAATAAGCATGTCTAGCGCTTATAAAACTATTTCAAACGTAGCAGTACAGGTGATTGCTAATATGTTCCCAATCAAAGAAAGAAGTAAGACGCATCGGGTCACTAAAAAGGAAAAACGAAAAATTGAAGAGGAAATGATGGACAAGTGGAAACAGAGGTGGGAAACAGGGACCGGAATGACGGAATGGACAAAAACGTTAATTAAAGATCTGCCTAGGTGATATAACTGCGGTTTTGGGGAACTAAACTTCTAATTACACAAATTCTGAGCGGCCACGGAAGTTATAAGAAGTACCTAAAAAGGATCGGAAAGACAGAAGACGAATGCTGCATCTATTGCAACAACCCAAGAGACGATGTAGAGCATCCCTTCTTTAAATGTGAGTGCTGGAACAGACTGAGACAAGAATCCAGCATAAAAATTGAACGAGAACTAGATAAAAATAACATAGTGGATGCTATGCTGGAGAAACAAGAGTACTGGAATTATATCGAAACCATGGCAAGAAAAACAATTAGCAAAAAAATATGAGATGGTATTTAACATAAATAAATGGATAGGAAAGGATACTATATCGAAACGCAAAAGAGAGAAATAAGTAAAGTATGCCCATAAGTAATACTGTGACAGTATGTTTTGTTTTAACTGTTTTAACCTGAGAATCGACACCCTCCCTGAAGTAATGCTGTGGCAATAATGGGGAGGACTTTAGAGTCGAGGAGGGTGGCTTTGGGGCCACGTGTACGGTTTGAGGACTACCAAACCGACAACGTCCCATAAAAATAAGGAAAAAGGTTAGATTAGCTTAGCTTCACAATAGTGTGTAAAAAGCTTAAGATCCTGCACAAACTACAAATGACGGGTAACGACCAGTTGAAGAAGGCGTAAGAACTCTTCCTCAAAGACGATCCTATGGTATGGAATTACAGAAACGTAAACCGAGAACAAACACGGTGTTTACAGAAGACGTACTAAGTGAGGCGGCAAAGAAAATTAAGGCGGGAAACACAAGACCGAATTTCATCTCCCCTGAAATAATGAAAGATTTTGCAAATAACCAACCTGAATATTGTCTGCAAATCTTAAACAATAACTTAATTAACGGAAACTTCCCAGCTGAGTGGAAAGAGGCCAAGCTCATATTGCTTGAAGAACCAAAAAAAATCGAAGAAGAAAAAATTACATATGATTTACCTCTTAAATACTATGGGTAAACGCTATCTAGACGCTTATATGCAAAAGAATCCAGGAAGAACTACACGAAAAAGCAGATCTAGCAAACCTACAGTACGGCTTTAGACTAGGAAGCTCCAGCATCGACGCAATGGAGAAGATAAAGACCATCACCGAACCAGTTAATAAACGTCCGTATAGCGACAGGAATGCTTTCAATTCAAGGATATGCAATATGATAATACAGGAGTTGGGGGATAAAATAATATCCGGATACGTCATAAATATTATAAATAATTATTTCAAGGACCGTAAGTTATTCGTGGAAGATGAAATGTAAGTAACGTACGGCGTTCCACGCGATTCGGTCCTCAGACCGACGCTCTGGAACGTTTGCTACGACGGGATGCTGCGTCTTCAAATGCCGGAAGGTGCCACAATCGTCCGGTAGGCCGACGAACTGGCGCTAATAGCAAGCGGAAAGACCGCAGAAATCAAAGAGGAAAATATTAACAAAATAGTAAGAAAGATAGGAGAATGCATTTCTCTACTACTACTACTACTATTGTGTAGTCGAGAAAACTCAAACTTGCACCAAAAAAAGTGAGGCAGTGATGCGGGTGGGAAAGAGGAATAAGAATAATGATATACAGATAACTACAGAAAGAGCAATAAAGTATCTAGGAGTCTATTTCGACAAAGATACAACATAAGAAAGATATTTCAAAGAGCGAAATAAGTGGTAACGGCGCTAAGAAAGATCGTGCCATCTATTGGGGGCATCTAGAGGTCTAGATGCGTGTCTTGGCTTCGGTGGTTACTGGATAGTTTTGTGTGGAGCACCAATATGGAAGGATGCGGTCAGGAAAAAAATTATAGAGATCTACTGGAGGAGGTACAGAAAAGAATATCTATTGGAATATGTATGGTGTATAGAACGACATCGACGGAGGCATTGCATGTGATAGCAACGAGCCCACTCATCGACATGATGGTGGAAGAAAGGACTGGAGAACATAGGTATAGGAATACAAAAACTATGCAAGATATAAAACAAAAGACCTAGACTGCATGGTAGAGGAGGTGGGATGGCCTAGAAGGAAGGGCAGGATGGACTAAGCGCCTGATCCCTAATGTAGCAGAATGGACTGACAGAGAGTTTGGCGAGATGAATTATTATACCACGCAGGTTCTGACTGGACGCGGGTACTTCGCGGCATATCTCAAACTAATGAAGATTGAAGAATAAGGAAGATATTATTATTGCGGCGAAACTGACACGGCGAAGCATACCGTCTTCTACTGTATCAGATGGAGCCGGCATCGTATGGTAATCGAATTAAGAATTGGAGAAAACATGACACCGGAGAACCTGGTATCAAACGTGCTTTCTGGTGAACAAATAAATAAAAAAATAGTACAGATAATGGAAACCAAGGAGACCGAGGAGCAAATAAGACAGAAGGAAATAAGAGAAGCCAACTAGAAGGACAGGAGGACATTGGTATCTAACAGACGTCCCGAATTAATGCTGAGATAGTTCCGGGATGTCTGCTTTTCACTAACCAGGGAGGGGTTTTAGTAGGTAGAAATCCCACAGTACTTGGCGGAATAAATCTTTCCGCCAGATCCCTTTTAAGGGTTTCCCCTACAACAAACAAAAAAAAAAGTAGCTTAGCTTAAGTTAGGTTAGGTAAGGTTTGGGGCCTCGATGGAGTAGTGCGGAAACGCGTTACCACTCGAGGTCACGCTAAATGTAGTCGATCCGCTGGGGCGTTCGAATCTCAGCCGGAGCGACCGCATTTCGCTTAGTTAAGTTTAGGGTGCATGCTGCATGAATGGTTAGTGTGTAAGGGACGCCCGCACCCCCCTGAAGTAATGCGAAAGCGGTTCCGGGGAGGGGGTACGGTAGTATGAATGAATGAGAAAAAAGTTTAGGTAAGGTTAAGTAAGGTTAGGTTAGGGAAGGTTATGTTAGGTAAGGTCGCAAAACAGCAATTAGAACGTGCCCAAGTCAACACCTGGAAATGCTAAACCGCATCTTAAAACAAGAAATCTTTCCCGAACTGGTATTAATAGAAAAACCGAAGAAATCCGCCAACAATGAACCGAAATACCGACCCATCTGATTATTGGACTGCGTGGGGAAAATTACAAAGTAACTATTGGCGGACGATGAATGGGGGAATTGGAGGCAAAGGCGACGTTTTTGAACACCAGTACGTCTTTAGGCAAGTAAGATGTCCAGAAGGTAGTAATGGATACCATTGAGAAAAGTAGGAAATGATGATACAACCATCATTGTGATATAGAACTCTAAAGAGGCGCTTAGAAATAACGGAAACACGACAGTACACAGAATTGCACGTGCAATCGAAGACCTGGAGTTGGAATTACCTAACCAAAAAAATTGAAATGGTCATACTAAATGGAGGCAGAAAACAAGCGGCCCAAAAACCGAATACTTAGTTCCGTGACTCACGCAATTTATTCTGTTAAACGGGGCTCCAATATGGGATGCAAGCAGTATCAAGAGAAAGAAACAAAAAAGTTCTCGAAAGAGCCCAAGCACAAGCCCTACTGTAAGTAGCAAGTACATACCTACCGAACAATCTCAAATGAAGCGCTGTAGGTTATTACTGGTACGCCGCGAATATATCCCCTAATCGAAGAGCGCTACTACGCATGCCAAGAAAAAAGGAAAACTACAAAAACAACAGTCAGAAAAAGAACAATTGAGAAATTAGGTAGAGTAAAATACTGACCAAGGATCTAACACAATGGGTAGATAGAATGCTCGAGAACGTGGACAGGGGCGGTTTGAAGAATACTTAAAAAGGTTGGACATAAAAGAAAATAAAGTCTGTACACACTGCGGAGACAGGAAATGTAGAACCCTACTCTTCTACCGCGAAAAATGGACATGACAACGCATAAGAACCGAAATAGAAATACACGAATGAGTGACACCGGATGACATAATAAAGTGTATGCTAAAACAGAAGAAAATTGAAACGCAATGGCGAACATAATGAAGAATATACAGCAAAAAGAAAAGAACGAAAGGATAAGACAGGCAAGAAAAAACTAAATGAAGTGCTGCGAATGAAGAAATGCCAATGGCAGTTCCGCTAGGAATGGGTCTTAATTGGTAAGAATCCCATAATTCCCCGCAAAATTGACATTTTCGTATGGGGCCCCTTTTTGAAGGTTTTCATTCCAAAAAGAAAAGGTTAGGTAAGGTTAGATATATTTTAGCGTTTTATTTATTTTTTTCTGTGGGTGGTACTGAAATTAGTGTACGACTTACAACCGATGGTGTCTTACAATCGAAGAAATGGTATTAGAAACTTTAACTAATACTAAATTGGCATTCCGTGGAATAACTAGATATTTCATATATCACTTAATTAAAGTATGAAAGAAACGTCTTATTTTAAAATCTAAACCACGATGTTATTCTTATTATATAGTTATTATACAGAACAACTGAATTCAATACCGTAACGGTAACATATACACGATGATTCAGAAGGTGTGGTCCAAACGTTAAGGTGTAATTGGTGTTGTTAAAATAAGTAAAAAAAGCCAATAAACTCATGTCCGATTCACAATTGTTTTCTAGTTATAACAACATTTGTATTTTTAATGAACAACATATACAATTACAAGAAAAATTAAAAATAATCACAAATGTTCAAAATGTCCACCCTGTACTTGTATACAAAGTTGCCAACGCCGACGCAGGGAATCTCGAACATTCCTCAACTGTTGAGGATCTCTTCGAATATCCACAACAGCTTCATTTATTCTATTAACTAAGTCATCCCTGTTTTGAATTTCCGTTGCATAAACTTTTTCCTTTAATGCACCCCACAAGTAAAAATCTAATGGAGTAATATCTGGCGAACGAGCCAGCCAAGGTGCTGGACCTCCTCTTCCAATCCAGCTTTGTGGGAAGTTATGATTTAGCCTATCTCTAACCTGCCGTGAATTGTGCAACGGTGACCCGTCATGCTGGTACCACATTGATCTTCGCACATCAAGAGCCACATCTTCTAATAGTTCCGGCAAAGTATTATCTAAGAAGTCTAAATACATGGCACCATTAAACCGATGTGATAATACATAGGTCCGATAACATGATCGCCTACAATACCGGCCCAAACGTTAACAATGAAGCGTTGTTGAAAAGCAGTTGTGAACGTAGAATGAGGGTTTTCGAAATCCAAGTGATGCATATTATGCCAGTTGTCGATACCATTGGGTGTGAACTGCGATTCATCTGTCCAGAGAATTTGACTTAAAAATTCTGGATTGTTTGCGGTAGCATCTATCAACCATTGACAACACTGTAGGTGACATACAGGGCAGCGGCATGTCTACAGAGACATGGGAGGAATGGGCGCGAAGAGGAAAGGATGTCCGACGAGAGGTAAGCCGAGTATATGGGACGGCTACGGAAACGCTGAACGTTCAATCCCGAAGCACACGGCCAACGCAATGGAAACCGAATGGAAATCTGGGCGGTAAATCTCCAGTACTTAGTTAGTCATTAGGCACCTAGGATAGGAGCACTCTGTTCACCTTCCACATTAACTAGATAAGACCTACGAACATTGTAAATCTCGATCCCCAAGATATTAGGCTCAGAAGTCTCGTAGCATAAAGGACAGTTTAACTCAGTCAGGGAGTACCTCTTAAGAAGATATTACTTCCTAGGAAACTAAGATAGGTGCACTATGTAACCTTAGAAGACGAGATAAATGTGAAATCAGAACATTGTGAAACTTTGCTATCAAAGTTAGTAGGTTCAACTGCTTAAGAGCATAACGGTCTCGGCTACGTACTCAACACCCATTGATGCGTAGTTACCTAACTACCCGGTGTTGCAGCAGCGGTGTCTTGCGGTATGCATTGCAGACATACTAACGTTGTGCAATGCCCCACCCGATCCCACCCTATCCTTGAGTCCCTACCCACTTACTGGCATGGGGTGGACCTGGCGTATCCAGGATTGACCCTCGAGTCGGCTCCATGTCAGATGATGCTGATGATGATGATGATGATGTTGTATATGGTAGGGATATAAGCTGTTTCTATTTAATGTACGTCGACTGGGTAATACCTAATTGCCTAGAAATTCGTTTAGTACTCGTCGATGGTTTTGCTGGACTGCGTCAATAGTGTCAGCATTATTGTCCACGTTATTTCTTCTAACATGATGAGCTGGTCTAACCTTACCTGTTTCACACAAATTTCGGTGCAACCATTCTAATGTTTGGTGGCGAGGCTGTCGCCGGTGAGGATACCTTCTCCGATATTCTACCACAGTTGCACGAACATTCCCGCTGAAATAGCCATATACAAAATACATTTCTGCATATTCACGTGCAGAAAAAGGCTCCATCATTACCACACTTAGAAAACAACAATAATTCAAACTTGAAACACCTTCTGTCATAACAAATTTTCATTTGTTTGACTTATTTCCTATTATGACTTGATTTAACAGAACAATGATAAAAACAAAGAAATTCTCTGTAACTAAATAACGGTTGGAATTAAGACATGGGTTTATTAACATTTTTGCTTCGTGTAGCATCCCACATCACACCCTTAAGTTTGGACCATACCTTTTGAATCACCCTGTATACTAAAATGACTTCCGGTGTAAGCGGTACTGGTCATTTTAACACCTTGTATTTTCAGACAAAAACAGTTTTAAGATGCATGATCTTCAAAAAAGTATTATACAACTTTGGGCTTAAAGTTAATAATAAGCATTACCAATTGTTACGTACGTTATTTCAAGTGCAAATATTTCGTTTGTAATTAACTTCATATCGACAATTGTATTATATTTTTTAAAGAAAAAATGCAATTGAATCGATTAAGCTCGAAAGACACAGCGTCTTCCATTAAAAAAACATAATATCTCTTTCGCTTAAACCGGAAGTCATCCATCTTGTTCTGTTTGCCTAAAATGCTCATTGCCTAAAATTAAATTACTTTTATTCAAATTTCTGTTTTCCATAGTCATAATTAGAGAACGGATTTTATGCAAACTGCATATAATGCAATTTTTGCGAAATAATCGATAATGTGAATAAATCACGGTTTTTAGAGGTAATTAACACTAATTAATTTTTGCATATTTTGCATATTTAGGCAAAGTCTGCATATTTAGACGTTTAATGCATATTTATACATAAATTTTATAGTTTTGCATAAATTTTATATTTTTATTTTTTTCCGATTGGTTTCCAATTTTATGTAACAGTGGTTTTTTATAACATCATAGCTTGTTTTGCATTTTGTATGAGTAAGGTCGCAGTTAGTTTATTCTAAACGTAATTAATTTTCTCAGAAGTTGGATAAACACTAGGTTCTGCAGTAAGCCCTTGTTTATTTTAGATAGATCTTGTATATTGTAATATTTCTTTGAACGTTTAAATCCTTTCTAACACTTCATTCTTTCTAAAGTACTTGTGCTTGCTATTAGAAATTTGCTGCTATTGTAGTTTAAGGCTTTGGCTAGAATGCTGCAACTATTTTATGATGCATTTCTGGTGAAGTTCATTGTATTTGTATAAATGTTTACCTTTAATATTTGAAATGTAGGAGTAGCTTGAGATATTCATACTTTTAAGACATATCATTCAAAATAATATTTTAAATTACATGCTTTACTCTTTCAATGTGGGATTACGGGAAATTCCGAATTATTTACAATCTTTAGTGTCTTTAAAGTAGCAAATCCCTACTCCCTCCTGGGTTAAATTTGAATTTGAAGAGGTGAAATTGGGGCAATTATTTTGGAAAATTTTAATTCGGTAATGAAAAAGAATCCTAGTTATGCTGTTTTAAAAGACATAAATAGAGTTCTCAATGGCGAATTTGTTGAAGAATTAAATTTAGGTCCTAATATAATTTCAAAATTTGCAAATGCCCCATGCACCTCTGTAGATGTTGAACAATCGTTTTCAATTTACAAATACATGTTTACCGATAGAAGACATAAATTTCTTGTTGAAAATTTTGAAAAACATTTAGTTGTAAGTTGTTTTCATAATAATGAATGATAGTTTAAAATTTAGCATAAGATTATTTGTAGTGATAACTATAAGTATAATTAATTATTCTGTATTGCTGTAATTTTGTTAATAGAATAAAATGTATTAAAAATGTTTTGCTTTTTGTGAATTTTAATGCGTATATTTGTTTTTAACTTTTTAACATTTATCAATTTATCATAAATCGTTTTTAAAGTCGATTTTGAACATATGCTATTGCATATGCAAGTGCATATTTTCAGAATTTACTGTATATATTTAAAAATAGTGTGCATATATATGCGCATATTTCCGCAATAATCGACTGTATATATTCCGTTCTCTAGTCATAATAATTGAACAAAAGGCCGTGAGTAAAAAAATAGAGAAACACAGATACATTCAATATATGTATGTACCTTCACCAAATGATCAAATTTCAATATCATAATGACTTGCTATAGATGTATCAATTAGAGTAATTAGACCATTAGACTATGAAATATTAGAAATTTTAACAAAAATGTATTTCATGACTTATGCCTAAGTATATCTAATCAAATTTACAGCATTCCATCATGTTGGATATATTGCAATATCACTAGGGTGGTTTGAGAATAGGTAGGTGTCTCTAAGAATTTTACATTATTTTCCGATGTGTCTTGTAGAATTCAATCGACGAACAATGTATAGTCTGGGGGCTCTGTTTTCATACGCTTAATCTGAACAACCTCTATTTGTTTTGCGTTGCCCGTTAAAAACTGCATGATATAATAACCTTAACCTCTGCTTAGAGTTCAGAGTAATATACAATAAGAAACTATACAACTACTGAAAGTAAACGATTTTTTCTGGACCAGATGTTAGCAAACTAATTTTATGGAGATTGACCCCCACGGAAACGCTTTCGTAACAAAAAACTAAAAAACAAGTAGCGAATACAGCAAATGGGACGTAATGTCATTTGTTAAAAGCGGAGAACGGCGAAATATGGCAGGCAATGTTTTATTTTAATTTGAATATGCAATTAATCTCCTTAATTTATGCCATAAAAACGAATAGCAAGTAATACCAACCATTGTATAAAATGGTTAAGAGGTTAAATACTAAGGGTGCAAATGGACGCTTCTTAGGGGACTTAAACATAAGGCAGAGAAATTAAAAATTTTCTTTGTGTTAGAGATTGATTTATTATGTTATATAATTGTTTTATTGATTACGCAAAAAAGCAGAAATTATTCGAATAAATAGCAGTTCTGATTGGAGTGTAAAATTCCATGAACGATGAAATTTAATGGTGTTAGCTTTCATTAAATGGATAAAGTGTAACGGACAAGGTTTTTCAAGATTTTTTGCGTTCGCTGTATTTGCTATACATGACTGCTCTCACGTAGCCCTGTTACAAGACACTTGACTTGTGACGTTCGCGGGCCCAGTTGCGAATTATTCGTGGCGTCAGCTTTCGATATTCTCTTCGTATTGGGTTACGTCGTTTAATGGGCAATTTCAGAATAATTAATTAATCAAGGTTACTTATCGCTAGTTGCAGAAACGACTCGCTATTAATAGTTAGACGATCCAGTTTTTAATAATTGTTAGGATATTTGTAAATTCAATTTTCTGTTAATTAACCAAGAGAATATCAGGCACGTATTCAATTTTTATATGAAACCGTCGAACTTTCTGCATAATGCAGTATTATTAGTCAGGTTTTTGAATTCTGTGGATTGTAATGTTTCAAATTCTACTTTCTATTAATTCTATTTGATTGATCTGAACCAATCAGAAATGGTTTAATGGCGCCCCTGATCAGAAGTTTATCAAATATTAAAAAAATGTAAGAATGTTAATGGTATTTGCTTTGTATACTCTTGAATGGAATTTTAGAATGGGCAATTCGTAATTTAATTATCAAAATAGAATAAAATAATAGCGCGCTGCGTTTCCAAGGCATAATCAAGTGACAAATGAGTTAATTCATCATTCAGGGAGCAAAAGGTCAATAAAATAATATCATAAAACTTTAGTTGGATATCTTAACGCAAGTCACAAATCATAAATTAAGCGCGTAATTGGATTGTCAAAAATCGTGGACGCTTTGTTGATGTGTGCAGACTATTGAATTATTTATAAATTGATATCATAAACGCAACTACATAAATGGTGAAAAATACGAAGATAGCACTTTATAAAGAATTATTATGGCAATAAGATAATAAAGCACATTGGGTCATAATTATAGAAATATCTGTGTATCGCTTTCACTGAAGAGTTGTATATTCTACAATACCACAGGCATTAATCGTTAACCTTAATTAGAGCATGCCAGCTAAAGGCCGTAATAATATGAGAAAAAAAGATAACGTGTTGTAGAAATGTTTTATCAAGAAAATAATTATGTATTCCTAAATATTTCGAAAAATTGATAACAAATCTCGTTTCTAAATTTTAGTATCTTCTCAGATAATAAAAACTAAGTTCGTTCAAAAATATACAAATGATAACCGTTACTAGCACAAACTTTACAGTAGTTTTAAAATTTCCGCCGATCAGGAATAAATTACGGTCCTGTATAAAAGACCGCGACAGGTCCTATTTACGGAAAGCACCAATGAATACAATCTACTGGCTGGTAGAGCAAACACAACTTGCCACGCGCTCTGTGCAGCAAAATGGCGACAATGTGCAGGTCGATTTTACGAACGTTCGCCATAAAACCCTCGAATTCTAGCAGATATTTGAGTAGATTAAGTGAAAACAAGTCAAATACACATATCCCCTTTTCTGCTCTGTTAGTAGCAGGAGGAACGATCGCTATTTACACAGGGTATCAGTGTCAAAAAAACCGTAGCGTTCTGGCATATCAGCCTAAAATTGTAAGTGATTTAATGCAAATATCTTACTAATTTCTGAATGGAACTTCATTTTTTAGCATTTGCTTACTGACAAACCGTTAGGAATGGCTTAGACCTGGCAATCTGCTTGCTTTATATCAATATCTACTGAAGTTATTTTTAAAATTATTTTCCCTCTCTTTTTCAATATTCACACGAACAAGAACATTAACATTTTAAATTTGCTAAAATATCTACTGCTTGTTTCAGTTTTTTCCCTTTACAATAATTCTGTGTCCTTTGTAACAGTAATACAACAATAATAAATGACGACGATCAATTTCAAACAATTAACACTTTTAAGTGTTGCGACAATTAGCACCTCAACCTTTGACGGAAATCCAATGGGAACAACTTTAAATTAATTTATTTGTTTAAGGCCATAAAATTTATTAATATATTATTATTATATGCTCTTTGCCAGTACCCATTATAGACTAAAAAATTTCATATACCATTGATCCCTAAAAGCAGAGCCGGACTTGGACCATTAACGGCCTAAGCACGTGCTTCTATTGCTTAATAGTTAATCCAGCCCTTTTATTCTTCTTGGCTTCTTACTTTTTACTTTTTCCTTGGAGCTTTGTAAACCAAGGGGCCTAAAAAATTCGTCTCATTGGAGCCCCAGAGTTCTAGTTACGCCACTGATTATAGTAGTAATCCGGATATACCGAATTTGATTTGTTATAACCTAAGTTAAAAGTAATACATATGACAGCTACTATAAATGTTCTTTACTATTTATTTTCATCGGCAGCATTACATGAAAAAGTACTTATATATCGCTTAATTAATAGATACTAATTTAAAAATCGGATGTTTTAGTTTACATCAGTATATGTTTATATTTACTACTTTTCAACATATAATGGCCCTTTTTTAAACATTCAACCCAGCTTCTGTTACAATAAAATTCTTGTCCATTTGCTTTCAAATTGCAACTGTACTATGTACATAATTAACATTTTCCTTAATTGATTTATACAGTTTTTTTATACGCAATCTACATTTTTTCAAATATTTGAATGATTTTGATTTTATCCTTTCATACTACTGTATGCGGCCGTGGGCTAGAGGTTAGCGCGTTAGACTTCTACGCCGAAGGTCCTGGGTTCAATTCTCAATACCGGAACATCGGATTTTTAACGGCCGTTCTCCCTCGCAAGACAATCGCAAACCAGCGAGGTATTCTGCCTAAACTTCGTTTGTTGAGCATTGAGCTAGAACGTAAACAAACGCACGTGTTTAACTCACCCGAGCGCGCACTGTGATTGGTCTACGCTAGATAACGCTAATGCCTCATTACTTAAGGAATAATTGACGCTTAAAACCTTTACTTTGCACTCGTAATTACCGGGTTAAGTTTGTGTGCTTTTTGAGCAGTGCTTATCGGTTTTCGGAGCATTTGTACAGTGCCTGGTGCTCATTTTCCTAAAATGGAGCAAGTTGTTCCAGAAACGTGTAATCTTCTAAAAAAGAATTCCGACGGCGCGAACATTAATTTAGAAACGCAAGGAATATTACGTAAATACACATCCGGTAAATCAACGCACCTGTCAAGCGTTTGTTTACGTTCTAGCTCAATGCTCAACAAATGAAGTTTAGTAAATCTTCTCTGGAGTAGAAGTGTCTACTCTTCCCGTGGTTCGGAGCCCACGTTAAGCTGTAGGTAAGAAGATCGCTACATCTCGCAAGAGATAAAGCACTCGAAAAAGATTACTGTATTCACAGCACATGTGTTTTCGGTCACTGTTTAGTTGCTACTGGCATAGGCCGACTAGGCACAGTGCCTAGGGCCCACGGAACTTTTGAGGGCCTATAAACCTTTCAGGGTCTACAATATTTCACTTGAAAAAATACATAAACAAAAAATTCCAAAATACGCATCAACGGCCAATTTTAATTTAAAATATTTATTTAGATATTTGAAAGATAAAAACAATAATCATCGGGGGTGGACCCAGGATTTTGTACGACACGACACAGAATATTGTGCATGCGCAAATAATTTAAAATTACTTTGACATCTATGAGAAAATTGTCAAAATAATTATTGACTGTGAATAATGTAGACATCTATCAAGGTTTTATGATATTAGGTTGATGAATAAGTTCGTAGCGCTTTTAGTTATTTATTTTAAATGATCAGCATTTCATACAAGACGCGAGCGAGACAAAAAGTACGGTTAGCGTTGGCACGGCGGCATAAACGTATGATAAAACATTTACCTCTCTGCCCTCTGTGATCATTGATGAACACTGAAAATTGTTTGCGCATGGATACGACGCAGATCTGAACAAAATTCTGTGAGACTTGCAGAGGTTCAGAGACGTTCACGGTGTATTAAAAATTTACGAATATTTATACACAATGAAATTAGTATCCAAATAAGTAAAAGTATCCAACACACAGGTCACTAGAAATAAAAGTGCCTAGGACCTACGAAGGTCTTAAAACTCTCCGGACTACTGTACAATTTCGTGTTTTACATTTAAAGTGAATAAGAATCCTAATCCTTAAATTGTACCACTAGTTAACACAATGTACATTCGTTACAGTTTTACCATTAGGCAGGCGATCGCATAGGGGCGCCAAGATACGGGGGCGCCAACCTTACTTATAAATAAAGAAAAGAGATCGTTAATTTTTTTTTAATTCTAACAAAATACTGTTTAATGTAATATTAAATAAATATTATTTGAATATTATAAATAAATATATTTAGTGGTTTCAGGTAATTTATATATATATATATATATGTATATATATTGACAGCCTTTTCGTCCCACTCCTAGGCATCGGCCTCTTCTGTGCCACGTGTTCTCCTCAGCGCTAAGGTAGAAACACGGGGGACCTACAGTTTAACGTCGAATCCGAACGACAGATGGCTCTGGCCGGCCCTGTCCATAAGACCTAAATATAACAGGGAACTTCCCAGGTCCTCGCTATAAAAGTAAAGTGATCAGGTCCTGCTTTTAGGTGATCTGTCCCCCTGCCCGCTCAGTTCTAAATATGTCCCGATTTTACTAACATGCCAAACTATTGCTACGTAAAATGTATTTATATAAAAATTAAATATAATTGCGACCATAGTACATAAAATACGGCGACTGTACCAGTGGCCAACAACGACGCCGCGTTAGAATATCCCTACTTCTTGTGTATAACCGCAATGGAAAAGGACATATCAGTTAGCGCAGTGGTAGCGAATATTTTTGGGGGGTAGGTCAAATTTAAAAAGAATGTCTGCTGGGCCGCAGAACAAAATGTTATGCACTACACGCACCCATGTTTCTATTATTTATTGCATATGACGGGGAGCCGCCATGCGTGCCTTTTATATATCTGGGCCACCTAATTCTCGAACATTTCTGCTGCTTCTGGCCGTTGTCGGTTCAGCGGCGCGAAATATAATCAATCTTTTGTATTTAGTTCAAAGGATACCGCACCGCCGCCGCCAAAAGAGTAGCTGCCTGCAGCACTTTTTTGGCAGCGCGGCGTGAATCGTTTGATGTTGTTAGTAAACAACTTCAGATGGTAATTATTGTGGTTTTGCGAAGGTGGCCTGGGTCTTTGTCTTTTCGCTATGTTTTGATTATTGGGAGCGTTGCTTATCCGTACTACAGTCAAGTTTTGTCTGAGGGGAGAGCTCGCGAGCCGCAGACTATTGCTTGACGGTATGGTGTATGTGCAAACAAATAATTTGGTAGGTTTGTAAAAAATTTCCCGCGAGCTATGTTGGGGGGGGGGGGTCCCACCTTGTTTGTTTGAAAATCTGGTCTTCTTATATAAAAGGCAACTTTTTCTTATGTGATGTAAAAAATGGACCCTACTGAGCGAAAATACGTTATATGCAGTTTCCGTATAGCAAAATTTTAGCATCAATCTTACAGGCAATTTGGTAGGACTTCAATTTAGTTCGTTATAGCCAGTGGACCGTTTTAAAGTTCAGTATAAGCGAACCCCTGTTCTTTTTCAACATAAGAGTGTAACGAGAGCAAATCCGTAGCACTTAAAAGAAATGCTTTATATCATTGTATTGTCTACCGCAATTTCACTTTAGTTATCTGGAGAAACCACAAACACCGCAAAATGAATTTCAGTGTCAACTCTTCGGGCGTTATAAACCATCTTCATCACGTAACTAACTGTAAGCGTTGTTAATAAACCACAATTGAAAGTTATTAAATTCCCAGTGTGTAAATGTTTTCCTAAAATACGTCTAGTGTTGTTTATATTTCTTCTGGTTTAGCCGGTTTCTTTCAATTAGATTGTTCTCAACTTAGTTTTAACCACATTTGCATCTGCATTAGATTATATTCACTTTTTCACGGAAACTTTTTGATGTTGGTGTGGAGGTCGACTTTGAATACAATGAAACCAGAAGGTTGCATTTCAACAAAGGATCGCCCATTGATTTATTGTCATTGATATGCTACATTAAAATTTCTTCTGGAAGAGTTTCTAAATGACCTAATTTATATGCAAGCGAAGACTAGCTTTCTAAACACGACAAGGCGAGATATTAACAGTTCGCCCTTTTGTTATCAGATGGACCGGGAGGGCATTTATTTCGAGAAACAATGGACTTGTCCCTCTGCAAAGGGACAAATTTAACAAAATAAATTGTAAAAATTGTCTCATTTATATTAATACAACCGTAAACAAGCCACCTTCCAGTTTTATCCTGCTGATCTTGTACACCAGAAAATTTATCCCTACTTCACCACAAGGCGAGATAAAGGAAAGTTTGTGCCTTCCTAAATGATGATGACGATAAATTTTATTGAGTCTCGTGATAGATGATATCCGATTCACTTTAAGAAGAACGCCGCTAATTATTTATAGCTCCAACACTTTTTGGGTTCTTCGGTTTTCATTCATGGAAAACGAACTATATATATAAATTAAGGATACCTGACGTTTAAACGCACTTATTTCAATTCAATTCCAGCCATACACCGTTTATATCAACTAAATACTTACTAGAAATATTGATTCGTAAAAGATGCAGTTAGAATTTGAATTACAAAAATAGTGTTGTGTAAACTAAATCAGAAACCCCCAACAGTATACAACGTATTACTTAAATTTATATTAATTTAAGTATTTGATTAACCGCCTACATTAGGCTGTAGGTCCTCTATGTCTGTGGTACTTTAAAACGCGCAACACAGGCATACATAGGTGAGAACATCGCTACGTCTCGTAAGAGATAAAGCACTCAAAGCAGAATTTGATTAACCAGCTGTTCTTGACATTCTTGGAATCATGCATGGAGGTTGAGGTAGCCAATCAAATCCGTTTTTTAGCTTCATCAATGGTTTAACAAGTTTTTCTCTGTGGTATGAAGCATTATCGATCTTTTCTTCGCCAAACATGTGTTTTCCACTAAGTAGCATCCTTATCCTGCATGCTTCCGGACAAGGGCGTATCCATCTTAAAACGGAAGGGGGGGCAGCTTTCTGAATCCAACTTCTTTCATGG
>JABXWE010020842.1:0-21557 GCA_014611495.1 Limonius californicus | reverse complement strand
ACGTTTGATTTCCGAAAAATTTGGTTGGCCAGGAATGAAGAAAGACGTCACCGAATGGGTACGTACGTGTATTGCTTGCCAGCGTTCCAAAGTACACCGACACACGAAAAATCCACCAGGAAACTTTCCACTTCCAAATAGCCGATTCGAGCACGTGCATTTGGATTTAGTTGGCCCACTCCCACAATCAGAAAACTTCCGGTACTGCCTTACCATGATAGACCGTTTTTCGAGATGGCCAGAAGCAGTTCCTCTTGTAGATATTACCAGCAAAACAGTTGCCACTGCCTTCTACAACCACTGGATAGCTCGATTTGGTGCACCACGAACAATCACCACAGATCAAGGTAGGCAATTTGAAGCGTCCCTTCTAACAGATCTTTCAAATATGTTAGGAATCAAACGCACGAGGACTACGGCGTACCATCCACAAAGCAATGGTTTAGTCGAACGATGGCATCGCACACTTAAAGCCGCCATCATGTGCCACCAAACTGACAAATGGACAGAGGTGCTACCCACCGTCTTGTTAGGACTTCGAACAACCTACAAAGAATGCCTAAAAGCATCACCTGCAGAGCTAGTCTACGGAACAACCCTCCGCTTACCCGGAGAACTATTTCTTAACCAGAATACTTCCAGTGACCCAGCCAGCTTTGCAGCCATCCTCTGTCAGCAAATGCGGGAACTAAGGGCCGTACCAATAAACCACCACAACGCAAAAACTGTGTTTGTGCACCCAGACCTTGCTACTGCCACACATGTGTTTCTACGCGATGACACGGTCCGCCGTCCACTTCAGCATCCCTATACAGGACCTCATGAAGTCATTGCCCGAGTAAACACCAAAGTTTACAAGATACTTTGCAATGGTAGCACCAAAGTCGTTTCAACCGATCGATTGAAACCCGCATTTTTAGCCCACCAACACCATCAATCCGCTACGCACACGAGATCAGGTAGGACAACAAAACCACCCCTACGATTCTCCGCAACTTAGCCGTTTCACTGGAAAGGGGGTGATGTACCGGTCCCAGGCTTTTTAACTTTCGCGGTTCCATAGAACGTCCAGAACATTCTACGGAAATGCAACCGTACGAAGCAGCCAATCGGGAAGCCGTAAACCGACCATGGCGGACAGGCAGTTTCCGGGACGCCACTCGCGGCCAGTACCGGGTGACAGGTCCGAATGTAACGAGTCTGCGCGTGTATACCTTTTCTCTGTGTCCGTAATTAAATTGTGTATGTTTTCATTTGTTAATAAATGTCGTCATAATTATTACGTGAGTGTTATTACTAATCTAATATCACAAACTCATTGCGAATCGGATCAAAATAATACAAAAATGCCTATTTACAGACCAATTGTAGAAGCAATATTGACATATGGTCAGAATGTTGGCAGTTATCGCTGAGGAGTGGAAAGAAAATAGAAACTGTAGACATTGATTATCTACGAAGATCGTGCGGAATATCTCGGCTAGAGCATATACCAAATGCAGAAATCAGAAGAAGAACAAAAGGAATATGCACGACTATAGAGGGGATAGAAACAAGACAACTTTTATGGTATGGTCTTACGACGAGGATGGGAGAGGAGCGATGGCCAAAACGTGCGATCAGTTATACCCAACAAATAGAAGACGAAGAGGAAGGCCCACAATGACATGAATGAATGGAGTGGGAGCAACAATGAAAGACAGAACTATTGAGAAAGAGGGATAAGAGAAGATGGTGATCAAAATGCGAGATACGGCAGAAGTTGTAGGACCCCCGCCTATATAAAAATACAGGTATAAAAGATTCAGGTTGTTGTAGCCCATGGACATAAAGAACTCACAATGCATTAGTAGTGAAGCTTTACTTACACAATGCTGGCGTAATGTGTATCATACAAATTTCGGTTTCGTTGCATTCGGTTGTCGCAATTGCTTCATCACTGAAATCTTCCCCACAGCCACCCTCTTCATTGAACAGTGTAGAACATTCGTAGCACGTTAATGACCATCCTAAAAGAAAAATATTAATATGAATATATATATATATATATACAGGGTGAAAGAATGGGCCAGCGTTTAGTCATAGATACTTTAGGTTAAAATAAACCGATTAAACCTTAGGCAGAAAGTCCTTCCTTAAGAAGTTATAGGGCCTTAAAGTTCAATTTTTTATTTTTTCTTTTTATTGTAATTTCCACAAATCTAAAGATATTTCTTTCAAATTTGGTACACACACTTACCATTATGTAGTAAAGCGGCAGAATTATTTTCATTAACCAGACTTGAACGTAAGAGGTACTTAACCTACCACTGCGTCGACATAACGAATGTCAAGGCATTTTCGTAAACACAAAACAGAAATAAAAAATACAATTTCTATAACACCAAAGTATTTAATTGACTTAGCATTGTTCTTTACTGTAGGTCACAAGCACTACCCATTGTTTTTGCGATCATGGCTACCTGATAATTGCATGTCGTAACGACAACCCAAAACTTGGGACAAGCATTTTAAGGCAAACGGTTGCCTTTACGCGTATGAACTAAGAGTACCTTATTTTTGTACTTTTTAATTCTCTTTCAGAAAATAACATAAAATTTTAAAATGTTCTACTAATAACAAAGTTAGAGCCAATATAAGCCAATATCAGTGGTGGGTTAAGTGCCTCTTACGTTCAAGTCTGGTTAATGAAAATAATTCTGTCCCTGTACTACATAATGGTAAGTATGTGTACCAAATTTCAAAAAAATATCTTTAGATTTGTGGAAATTACAATAAAAAGAAAAAATAAAAAATTGAACTTTAACCCTTTAGCGCTCAAGCATTGAATGGCTTCATTTGCTTTATGGCATTGCGGCTAAAAATTTGACCACTTTCATTTAAGGTGAATATTACGTTGTATATTTATCCGAAGTGGAACGTATTGACACGTATAGCTTCTGTAGACGTTTAGTGGCTAATGAGCTAACCACTTTCAATTGCAAAATTACGTGATGGGATTTAGCGCCCCCCATATAATAGGTGGTTAAATATCTGACCACTCTTCAGATGTTGTGCACTTGGGTGCAGTGCTAATTTGATTTTTACAACAAATACTTTTTTTTATAGAGTTTGTTGCGTTTATACGGTGTTATGGTGTATTGCTGTAAAATACGATCCCTTGCAAGTAAGTATACTTTATTTTTTTCGATATTATCTAAAGGTTTATGTTGCAATTTATATCATTTTCATAGTAATGATAATTCTAACCTAAATTTGAACAAAATATGCATAAATTTTGAGGTCAATTATTATAAAGCTATTTATTGTTAAAAGTAAATGACACATGTTTTGTAAACCTACAGTATTCTGAAACTAAACTTCATAGCATATTAATCTAGAAACCCTACGGCTCACGAGTTATTTCTCATATTTCAAAGAAGCATGCCATGTATGCACAGTATCGTAGCGAACGCTGCTGTTTGGTGTTGACTAAAAATTTTTGTTTTGGAAAAAAATACTGCTATTTGGTTTTCTGCATAACTTTTCAGCTTTATTTTTGCGTTTACTATTATCATCAATAAAAATTATTACAAAAGTAATTTGAAATTTAATCTTCTTGTGAAAAATGATGAAAAAGCGCTATACTTTTGAGGAGTGGGAAAATTTGGATAACGATGCTGTAATAGCATATTATATACCTAGGTTGAGAAGTGAGCTATTATTTACCGAGAAATTGTATAATTTTCGAGGTAAATAATTGCCTTCTCAACCGAAGTATATATAGTATTTTTTTTTACTACTAATAGCCGAACTAACACCAAAAGATCTTATTTTTATTTTAAAATTAGCCATTTCCCCTATTATTCAAACATATCGAAATATTAAGTAGCCTGGGGCTCGGTTATCAAGGCAACGAATAAAACGATTGAAACTGATGGGTTCCAATGAACGTCATTATTCTACATTAAATAATGGTAATTCTATTAATAGTGGAAATGCAGCAGTGCACATGACTTGTAATAACTGTACAATCAACTATTATTTTAAATGATTTTCATATTTTTTGATAATTTTCATTATCTTTATTAACCTGGTAAATAATGAATTATTATTATTTACCTAGGTTAATAATGAACTACTTCTCATTACACAAATGAGGTAAACAATAAGGTTTTCTCATGTTAATAGTAAAAAATAGTATATTAAAGAACTAGTTTCATAAGGCCTTTTCTTAACGCACGAATCCGTCAACGGACGAGTGCGACAAGTGGTCTTATGAAACGTGTTCTTTATACTATTTTTTCTATTGAGGAAGTTTAAGAGTATTTTAAATAAATTTATGTAGAAAATTTTAAGTCAAATCAATTACTAGGGAGTTTTTATAAACACTTATGGCAGCACTGACAGGTGGCTGCAACTGAAATTTCAAACTTTCAAATTCAAATCAAACTACCAACATCGTAAAAAAACAAACTAAAAACACTACGATTATAGGCCTCCTTAACGTACTGTTTTTAAGCTAAAACAGTGCGCTTAGAACGGCTTTATAAAACCGAAATAGAAAAACAGAATATTCGATGATATAACTGATGAACAAACTGTAGATTCAGATATAGGGGGGGGACAGCGATGCCGAAGATATTAAAACTAGTTCAAAATCCGCCAGTTCTAAGATCAGAGTGTCCTCACGAAGAAAATGTGCTGCGGAAGCTTCTACTGTTACGGAAGTAGAAGAGGAAGACAACAGCGGTCAGAATGTTGACTTCGATAGTGATGATTCCATCGAAGATGAAGATTATGTCCCAGATTCACCTGTTCAAGTAAGAAGAAATCTACTTGATGAAAGCACCGACGATGAGGAAATCAGTGAAGAGGTCAGTAACGCGCATGTAGATGACGGCTACAACTTTTCTAAAGTTCACAGTGACCCAACCACTTACAACTCATTTCAGTTTACACAACCATTTGGACCAAAAGTTCCTATTGATATTTCCTCGCCACTGAGTATCTTTCTATTGTTGTTTGCATCAAGTTTTGATAAAATTGTAGCGGAATCAAATTTATATGCAGATCAAAATGGTGCCGATTAGCATCTCGATAACATAGAACTGAAGGCATTTTTGGGCATCCTTATAATAATGGGTTTTCACAGTGTCCCGGCCTTACGATTGTATTGGTCCATAAATGAACATTTTTCAGTATCCACAATCTCGAAGGTGATGTCTTTACGTCGATATCTGCAAATCTTACGATACATTCATTTGAATGATAATATCAAAATGCATACAAGAGATAAAACTGATTATGATAAATTATTCAAAATCAGACCCCTACTGGATCATTTCAACGATATCTACAAAAAAGTGTTCAATCCTAGCCGTTACCTATCAGTTGATGAAAGTATGGTAGGCTTCAAAGGCAGATCAAGTTTGAAGCAATATATGCCTTTGAAGCCCACAAAAAGGGGCTTCAAGATATGGGCCATTTCATGTGCTCTAACAGGTTTTTTGATTGAATACGAAGTATATCAGGGAAAAACAGTCAAAATAAACAAGGAAAATACGCTGGGAGAAGCAGTGGTGTTAGGGATTTCAAAAAAATGTAATGGGTTAGGATACTGTCTATTTTTTGATCGATTCTTTACAAGTTTTCCCTTACTGAAAAAACCGTTACGTGTAGGTTTATTTGGTTGTGGTACAGTACAGTCCAATAGAAAATACTTTCCGAAAAACTGGTTATGTCAAGATAAGGATCTAAAAACGGGCGATATGGATTTTGCTACTACAGGTGAAATCACCACTTGGAAATGGAGAGACAGGGGTAAGAAATCAATAATTGTGGCTTCAAATATGCATGAAACGAATGCAACATCATCCGTAAAAAGAACGAATAAAAAAGGAGAAAAAGAAGAATTGAAGTGTCCAAAAAGTATTTCTGATTATAATAGGTATATGGGAGGGGTAGACCACTTTGATCAGTTGCTTTCATGTTATTCGATTTCTTTGAAGTCGAAAAGATGGTGGCTAAAAATATTTTACTATTTGGTAGATAGTGCCATTGTTAATTCTTATATAATGTACAACACAACGTTAGGCCTCTCTAGCCGTAAGGAAAAACCTCTATCTCATTTATCTTTCAGATGTAAGCTGGCTGACTAATTAATAGGAAATTTTTGGAGCAGAGTTTCGCTAAAAGGTCCACATCTAATTACTAAAACAAAAGCAGCAATAAAAGTAGGTGGTAGAGCTGTAAATCGAAATATAAAGATAAGTAACGTTGGTGAGTAAAAGTAAAAGGTAGCTGCAGAAGATGTGCATACTGTAGCACCAAGAAAGATGTGAAGCGTGCATCAATTGAGTGCAAGTCTTGCAAAGTGGCTTATGCTTAGTTTGTTTTGTTCCATTTCACACTGTTGGTTAGTATTTGTAAGAGTATTTTTTAGTTATAAATTTACAATATTTTGTATTATTCGCTAACATCAATAATTATTTGTTTTGAGAGAAGTGTTTCTGTTCTTGGTTTGTATGTTCTACACTGTTTTGTTATATAACTTTGTAACAAACATTACAACCTTTTTTTTTGTGTAAGAGTAAATTTTAGTTCTATCAATAAATGATATTGTATTGCAGTATAACCATTTTCTTTGACAAAAACCTTGATTTTACTTGCTATTAAAATGTGGTTACATTTTTAACCACCAAACATGCAGAATTAGAGGTGTACCTAAAAGCTTGGTGGCTAATTACTTAGCCACCCCAATTAATGGCTCCTGACAAATCAAATTAATAAAATACACCTCATTAGGAGCACACCATTCATAAGGCAACATGATAAAACCTTTTAACTAGCATTAAGAAAAATACGATAGGTCTGCATACAGGGATCTTTCCTGGTGGCCAAATTTTTAACCACTAAGTGTTAAAGGGCCTATAAGGCCCTATAACTTCTTAAGGAAGGACTTCCTGCCTAAGGTATATTAGGTTTAATCGGTTTATTTTAACCTAAAGAATCTATGACTAAACGCTGGCCCATTCTTTCTGAGACACCCTGTATATGTTAAACGGCATGGTTCTTTATATACATTATTGCATATGACAGGCAATATAGTATCATCATCATCATTGACAGCCGTTTCATCCCACTGCTGGGCATCGGCCTCTTCTCTTCCACGTGTTCTTCCTCAGCGCGAAGGTAGAAACACGGGGGACCTACAGTCTAACGTCGAATCCGAACGACAGAGATTCCAGAGAAGATTTTTAGCATTAAAATGCATAGTAATGTTTAGGTTTGGAACCAAAGCCAGCATCGGGGTTTTACACAGAAAACGAGCGCTCTGCAAACTGAGCTACCACCACACAATACAATATAATCGTGTAAAATTTTGGTAAAAGCACGTCGGAGAAACCATAACATGTTTATATTTTATGACAGCATAATGTGCTATTATTTGAGTGTTGTAATTTTAGAGACAATTCTATTTCAATTAAATTTAAATAAATAGGTACAGACTATTCACTATTTTTGAAAACATAACAGCTGAAATACGATTTAATTGTAAACAGCCCAACCTCCTGAGTGAACGTAATTGGAAAAATAACTACCCGCTCTTGAATAAAAATTCCTTCTGGCTGCTCGATATACAAAACAATTTCTACTTACCTCTCAATATGAAGAGGAATGCCGTGATAACAGATATACAACAATTGTTCATATTTAGCTGACATGAAACTATGTATATTGAGATATAATTAAATACTGTCAGTTTAGCAAACAATATGTTTAACACCGTTCATTAAACTGCCGTAATCATTCTACACATCCACGCGTTACATTAAACAAATTATTTTGCAGCCTGACATCTAATTGACGCATTTCCTGCCAGGAATTAGTTCTAATGATACATTTAGCATATTTATGTAACCCACAATATGTAAACTTTTCGTAGGTGCATTAAGTACCACATGAGTGCATTGAAAACAATTCTAAAATTATAACACTCTATGACATTAAATGCCTAGAGGTTTTTTTAAATTAAAATTTCTAACTGTATTTGAGGAGTTCTGCCGCGAAGTAAAAAATAATCTGCCTTCTTTATTGTAGAATCGCCGATCAAAATTTTGATCAAACTTGACGTAATGTTGCATTGAATAAGAGATTTGACAAAGAAATAGCTAAAAGGTAAACCCAAACATAATAGGCAATGGAAAATATGTAAAGGTGTAATTCTTACAATTCTTTAATTTTGCTTTAAGCCTGTTTAGCTCAACGAATCCCATAATTATTATAATGTTGGAATACTTTATATTAGATATTATTAGTTTTTTAAATTCGGATCTCAAGTTATTTGGACAAAATGATATTATTTTTCGTTTTCTACCAACATTATAGTTTAACTGGTGTATCATTCATAACTGATATAGCACACAAATATTTATTTATTAGACTGTGTTTCATGTGTACAGATTTAGAACTCCTAATGTGCAGATAAAATACACAAGCAAATAATACAAATTTTATAATTAGATTAAGATATATTGTATAACTAAAACATTTAATTTGTATAATTTGTATTGTCGTTCCGAATTACTTAATATAAACTGTAATTATTTATATTTCTGTAGCAATTTGATTTCCCTGCCAAATGCAATAAACACTGTCAACTAACTCCGCCTGCGTCAGTTTCTGAGTGGATTGAGTAGCTCAGTAGCTTTCGATGCCGATCCTAAGCCCGGGTAAAGGAGGAAGGTTTGTGGGCAAGGTTAGCACCCTACCTGCAGTAAAAACCAAACATGCTCAAAGAAATGTCAACTGGCCTCGGAACAGGACGGATCATACGACGACAGACAAGGCGAGAAAACGGACAAAGAAAAGAAAAATATTACGAATAGCTACATGGAATATCGACTCGTGGAACACAAAAGACCAAAAAGTAGTAACAGAGTTAGAAGAACACACTATAGACACATGTACACTGAAACAAAAAGAAAAGACAAAGGAACTGCAATGAGAGGAAATTACCATCTAGCATATAGTGGCGTAGATAAACACATAAGAGCCCACGTAGGGGTTGGTATATACTCATACACAGAAAATACATTAAGAATATAATAGACACCAAATATGTTAATGAAAGAATAATGCTAGTCATCTTAAACTTTGATAGAAAACAAATAAATATAATTTTATTTCAATTTATGCATCAGACACAAATAGTGGAAAACAAGAAAGAGAAGCATTTTATGACGCACTCCAAGTACTATCTAATACAATACCAAAACGAGAAAAGATTTACTTGATGGGGGATTATAACGCACGCATTGGGGATACTGTCATACCAGGAGTCATACAAAAACTTAATGAACCGACTATAAATGATAGCGGCGAAGAATTGATAGAGTTCTGCACTATGAACCAACTCAAAATAAACAACTCCTTCTTTGACCATCTGATACAGCAGAAAATAACGTGGTCCAACAGCAGGGGGCAGAATTCAATGATAGACTTCATAATAAGCAACAGAGAAACACATCTAAAACAAATACTAGATGTCCGAACTCTAACATCTGCTAATGTATGCACAGATCATTGTCAAGTATTATGTAAAGTAAACCTACACATTAAACCAAAGATACAAAATCCACTATTTTCTGAAAAACTAAATATAGAAAATATAACAGACCCAAGCATAAAAACCCTATACCAAACAAGACTAAAACAAAAACGAGAAATGGAAAATGAACAAATTAACTACACTGCTAGGGAAAAGTGGACAAAACTAAACACATATATTCTAGCAGCAGCAGAGGAAGCACTCGGAAGAAGAAAAATCAATAATAATAAAACTAAAACAAGAACACCTTTGGCGAAGAAGTTAAGGAACTAGCAAAAGAAAATAAACCCGCCTTCTTTAAGTATAAAAACAAACAAACACCCGTTGAATATGCTAAATATGTACAAGTAAGAAATAAAGTTAATCGGGATATACAAAAGATAAAACAATCATGCTGGGAAAAATTCACAAAAGATGTAGAACGTGATTTATATGGAACACAGAAAAATATTTGGAGGATTATACAAAACCGAACACGAGAAATAAGTGAAACCATACAAATCAATAATATCCAAGAACAACAATGGATTGAACATTTCCTAGCACTTTACATGGAACCAGGAAGAGAACATAAAAATATGAACCAACTAAACAATGAAAATAATCAACCAATAAACATAACACTAGAACAAACTGCACAAGCCATAAATAAACTAAAAAACCGTAAGTCATCTAGCCCGGATGGTATATTCAATGAACTAATAAAATATGGCGGAGAAACCTTAAATACACACATACATAAATTATTTAATAAAGTGCTAGAAGAAAGAAAAATACCCCTAGAATGGAAGAGAAGTTTCACTCTCCCTATATTTAAAAAAGGAAACAAGAAATTAACAGAAAACTATCGAGGTATCACATTATTAAACTCAATCCGGAAACTACTTACATCATTAATCAAGAACCACTTACAAGAAACCATACCCATAGAGGTAGAATAGCAGGGTTTCAGAAAAAACAGAAGCACATTAGATGCGATATTTATGCTGGGCCAGATGGTGGAAAAATCAATAGAATATGACAACCCCATGTATCTATGTTTTGTGGACCTCAAAGAAGCGTTTGACCGAGTCAAAAAAACGGACATTATTGACATCTTTCACGAAGAAAACGTATCGCAACAAATAATAGGCACCATAAACGATATCAACAAAAACAACACAACTGAGGTAGCAACAAATAAAGGTTACACAAACCCCATAACTATAAATACAGGAATACGACAAGGTGACTCGCCATTCGTTTTTAATCTAATAATGAATAAGATAATAAGATCTGTACAACACAAAACAGGATACAGAATGGGAAATAAGAACATCAATATAATATGTTACGCCGACGATGCAGTGTTAATATCTAACAGCGAGGACAATCTCCAACGACTTCTGCATCAATTTAACCTAACAAATAAACAATACAATATGGAAATATTGATAGCAAAAACTAAGGCAATAGATATATCAAAAGACCCCATCCGCTGTAAGTTGGAAGTAGAAAGGTCAATAATCGAAGAGGTTATGAGTTTTAAATATTTGGGAGTTGATGTATGTAAGTAGTAACAGAGATTTGATCACCGAAGTCCAACGACAATCAATAAAAGCAACGCAGATAGCAGGATGCCTGAGAAACATCATTTGGAACAACAAATACATGAGGACAGAAGGCAAAGTTAAAATATACAAAACAATGGTTAGACCGGTATTAACATATGCGATAGAGACAAGGGCCGAAACAAAAAGAACAAAAAAAAGTGCAAATGCAAATACAAAAGCAAATGTCTTGCCGATCATCTTTCCCAGCGAACAATTAGTAGCGAGTAAACGGCGGCAAGCAAACAGTAACGAGCGAATGACCTACGAGGTTTGTAAATTAAGTAATGAGACTGGTAGCGTATTGTTCGATCTGGCAATACTGGGGAGTGGAAGGGGCAGCTGGTGAACACGTGATACGTCTTCTTCAGTACGAGTTTGAACTCGCTAGAGTCATTTGGTTGTCCATAGCGATTTTTTTCGTGAAACAGTTTTTTTTCTAGTGCGTACTGAAAATCAATTTCGAGCAACGGTGTGCTATCAGGTTTTGCTTCAGACTTGGGCACAGTTCAACGGAAACTTTTGCAAACCTTCGGCAGGGCTACGGAGACTGTGTTTTGTCAAGGGCCCAGATTTTGACCAATGAATAGGAAATGAGAAATATCTGTGCAAAAATGGTTCCAAAAACCTTTCGCACGACCAAAAGAACATCAGGAGGGAAAGGTGCCTTGATTTTTTGGAATCGATTGAAAATGATCCCCATTTTCTGGAACGTGTCATCAATGGCGACGAATCTTAGGTGTTTGAGTAGGATCCGGAAACCTTGTCACACAGCAATTTCAATAAACAATTTTCTGGCCAGTAAGAACATTCCTGTGGTTCCTCAGCCTCCTTATTCGCCCGATTTGAGTCCTTGTGACTTTTTCCTTTTTCTGAGACTGAAAAATCACCCCAAAGGACGTAATTTTGGGACACTCGAAAACATTCAAATGGCTGTAACCGGCCAGCTGAAGGCTATTCCAGTATCCGAGTTCCAACGCTGCTATGAGGAGTGGAAGAACCGACTCCACCGCTGTGTGGTTTCCCAAGGCAGTTACTTTGAAGGAGACAATGTTAAATTGTAATTTTATTCGAATAAAAAAATTGAAGAAGATCAGTCTCGTTACTTAATTTACACACCTCGTAGAACCGCAACCGAATTGAAGCCACTCGGCGATTAAATTGAGTGGGCAGTCTGCTTCGTTGGTTTGGTACAGAAAAGAATTCTGTTTAAGCCTTATTTGTATACCATAATTCAAAATTCTCCTTAAGATGTGATGAAATTACAGAAATTTATTTTAATGTTATTCTAAGGATGCTGTTAAATATTAGTCTACCTATAGATGACGGTTTATTTGTCCTTCAAATTGAATTTTTGTGCTTCTTATTCTGAACCGCCCGGTTTTATCTGTAATTACTTAAATATATAGTGTTTGCTAATTTTTGTCAGCTTATTAACAGAATACTATAAACAAGTCTTCCAACTGCTATAAAATATAAATTGTCATGTGCTTTTTCTGTAATCTTTTAATTTACTTCCCTAAAATGACTCAAAATAGGCTGACATTTGCTTTTTCTATTGTCACCGTAGCTAGGTTAGTAAACGACTTTTCCACTTGCGGTTTTTAGTAACTAATAGATAACATATCCATGATTGAAATAATGTGACAACATTATTTAAACACATATAAGAATTTGTGATACAATATAGCTAAAGGTAGTGCAAAAATACGGAAATATCAATCTACTACAAAACCCCAATCTCAAAATGTATGTGATTTTCTCACATACAGAACAATGCCAAGACTCCGAAACAAATTAACTTTAACGTATATTACACGTATTGTCTTACACATTGGCTGCATGTTGTTTTATAGCGCTCAGGTAGACGGTCCTAAGCCTCGTGGCGCATAAGGAAACGAATATAATGGTTAGTCGATGTAAAAAGTTATTTTTATTTTGGTTGTCTTATCATCTGCTATTATAAAAAACATTCCCCTCATATTTTCTTTTCGTGTTTCTAGTATCCTTTTTGCAATTCATTTGTCTTCTATGTTCTATTGGAGACTCTAAAAGTACGTATCCTCTATTGATCGAGAATTTAAAAATAATAATGCATACAGGGTGATCTGCTAACCTATGTTTGATCTGATATTTTATTAATAGGAACATAATATCCTGATTTCAGAGACTAAGATACACACTATTAATGGACCCTTTCAGGATTATTACTACAACAAATTACACATCGAAACAGAAATATTTAATCGACTATACCAGCCTTATATTTATTTTTGCAATCGCAATACTAAATATAATACAGTGCAGTGCAAGCAGAAAAACAGTTTTGGGTTTCCTGAAATAACGTACGTAAATATTTATTTATTTTTGCCAAGTTATTTATTTATTTAATATGCTTTCAGATTTAATGTTCTATCAAACTCAGTAACAAATACAATTATCTAGGCACAGTTAAAATTCTTTTTAAGGTTTGCTTTTTCCTAACACATATTATTAGCGCCCTTGAAAACTAAAGTGGATTAAACAGGTTAGATGATTGTTTTTCTGTTTGTTTAGTTTATTTTTATAGGAAGGTTTTTATTATACAATAGGAAGCGATAACAGAAAGTGATGGCGCTACAGTAAAAGCGCGATTACACAAGTCTTCTTCGCAAGTCAGACAATGTTCGTTGAATTCCTGGGTTTTGTCGCAATAAAATCTATCCACGCACCCTCGTTGCCATATTTCCGGAAAATTCACTGTAAAAAAAAGAAATATCATATTCATTTAAAAATTATTATAATCACGGATATGGTTATCATTCGGGTATTGTTATCAATTTCGAGAACGCTAACGTGGTTCTGCTGCAACCATTTGCACTCGCTGACGTAAAGAGCGACATAATCTTAGCTTGAAAGAAAAATTTACGGTTTAGAACAGATAAGTTACCGAAAATAAGCTAGCTAGAATGTAGCATGTGCTTTTTCGTCGACCGCAACAGGAAAGATGGAAGTGCCTTCGGCTTAGCTCAGAGGTGTAAGGGTGGTTCCCGAGAAACGCTTAAGGGAAGGAAATCGACTGTAGTTGTGTAGAGAGTGAGTGAAAATTAGTGGGCGCCACCTTCCAAATCACAGCCGATTGCGGGTTCTCGTGGAAGGTCGAGAAACCAGCAGCTTTTGGGAATCGATAATATCTACAAAATTCATGCACACAATAAAATACACAGAAATAAAAGATATGCTGAATTTTAAGACAAATATAATTCATTACTGGAACTTGGTAACACACATAGTACAAAAAACGGTAATAATTGTAGCTGAACACAGAGGGAAGTTAGAACGTTCAAACAAAAAAAGCTCGCCGTCAATGGCTTGCGATATTTACTTTACTAAACCAATGACCTACGCAGCCACTGACGTTCGAGTTTACAAGAATTACAATTTACAATTAGCAAATAGTGACCACTGGCTACTAAAGGTCGCTTTGCGTTACATAAAAAAAAGGGTTTATCACTTTAAGCCAATAAAATGAATCTCGGAACAAGTTTTCACAATAGCACAATAACAATTTTTACCTTAGTTTTCTCAAATGGGGATTAGAGAGAGGAACAATTTGGGGTGTTCTTAGGTCGTGAAGAAGAAGACTGAACTCGCAGGCACGCCACTGAAGGCTAGATCATGATGGTGACAACGTTACGGTCCAAGACTTTCTTCGGCCAACAACGGGAACTCCAAGAACAAAATTTCCGCCGCTGTACGGGATTAACACTTGCAACGGCTTAGTGGAAGGAGTCATGGGGTTGTAGGCTTTAATCCGACCCAAATAGAGAAAACAATTTCACTGAATTGTCTTTACAAAAAGCTGACACTCCGCTAATATTCTTTTGTCCCAGGCAAGAAAGCGTTACGGTATCTTAACTTAGCAGAGGCGCTGTCATAAAATTCCTATTCCAAAAACCACGTGCGTTCACCTTCAGAAGGTTGCGCTGACTGCGTTTCCCCCTGCTGCAAAACTCTCGCCCAAACGTAATTATTCTAGCACAAAATCGTACACGAATTTCCGAACAATTCTGCAAACTAAGGATTCTAAGAACTGTTTTAGATCAGCGCTACAGACTTAACAATGCTTGACAAGCGTTGCCTTTCGGAAGTTTCGAGGAACTGGCTTCCCATAAGTTATCCTTTAGGAATAATAAAATAGTAATCGACTTAAGAACGGCAATTAAAATAGGACTTTATTTCATATGAACCGGCAAAATTAAACGAACGTTACAAGCAGCAAAATTGGACATTTCTTAACAAGTTTTGTGTGAAATAAAAAAAAAACGTGTTCAATAGAAGACGTTGCAAAGAACAATGACAGTTTAAACACTAAAAGAAATTGCACTAGGAAAAAGGATGAAGTGGAATCTGTATTAAAACTCTGGTTTTTCAAAGTTGATGCGCCGGAAAGCGCAAGAATTTTCTAAGAAAATGGGAAATTGTGTAGCAATGAAAGGACAATTTCACTGTTTATTACTGTCAATCGGTTATTATTATCAAAAACTCCAAGTGCCGATTTAATAACATTAAGGGGCGTGCATTGTATTACGAAAAATTACTTCTAAGCTGCCCAGTCTTTCGAAACTTCTAAGTCATTTATAAACATTTGTAATTATAAAATTTAAAACTTACGTATTTCTGGTGCAACATGAATCATACAAATGTCCGTCCCATCACATTCAGTTTTTTCAATGTCTTCAGGTTCAAAATCATCTCCACATTCTTCTTCATCGAAAAGTGTTGTGCATTCATAGCACATCAAAGACGACGCTAAAACAATATAACTTTTCTTATTTAAATAAATCGATTGCAAATTTAATTCCTTACCGTTCTGCACAAACACGAGTGTTACAAGTGCAAGTAAATAGTAATTCTTCATTTTAGTCAAAATATACCATATTAATTTAATTGTAGGAAAAAAATTATATATTGTAATAATAACCAAACTCGCGTAGGTTATGTCACTTATGCAGAGACCACAGCACTACAAATTATTTTCTGCGTAGCATCCCAATTAACTGCGTTTTTAAATCATTAAATGAATTACAGAGTTCATTGTAAACAACGAGAATGCGGAAATTTAAGAGTTTCCTGGGTCAAATAGTAACATATTTTCTTGGTTACTTAGGAACGTCGTATATCATTAAAACGCTTTTTAGTATTATTTTCTGTATATCTACCTTTGTTTACGTTGCTTTCGTTAAGATGATTAAATGCATAAGAATAAGGACTTGCTGACTATATGAGCAATGTTTCACACTTATAAAATTCTTTAAAATATTTTTAATCTTGTTTATAAAAAACTCTTACGTACATTATAAGCAAAATAATACAAGATAATATTTAATGGCTTTGTTGTTGTCGTTTATCTTCAATTAATTTATTATTTCAATAGAAACGGTTAATGTTTTTCTTAGTGTTGAATTTATGTCGTGTTGGTTTCTTAATTTATTTTCGTAGCAACCATTTTTGAAAACCCACTATCAACCTAATTGTTGCAAATGGACATAACAATTTTATTGCGTTTTCATTCAGAATCCGATAATCTTATCCAATTTACCAAAATTTAGGTAAATTATTTTGGATATCTTTAAACATTATTTCCAAACTCTCGTCCGTTGATAATTCAATTAAATTTTCTTCTTCTGCTAGAGTTAAATTATTTCATTGACAATGTCAAAGAGAGTTTATTACCCACACATTGCTCAAACAAATATCTCTTGTAGGTGGGAAATATTGAATAAACTTTATTTTTATTTCAATAAATGATTTTGGATATCTTGACGTATATAAAAAATTTCCTTCTGGGTTATCAGGTTGATTTCCACCATTTGTGAGAATGATGGAAACGTATCAAAACAATCCTTTTTAACTTTGTTTAACCAGAGATCGAAATTTTACTAGAATCTTCTATTTTCTATTCTATTATAACAACTAAAAAGTTTGGTCTGTTTTCTCTGTATGGACAAATTTAAATCGGCCATTAACGAAAATAAAAATAAAAAGCTAGATAGGCAACTTTAACAAGCCACAAATTACTTTTAAAATATTTACTTAATGTAGACTTCTGGTCATTTAAAAAATACTTCAATTACTATTCAAGTTCGAATAATCGTTTAATAATAATAATAATAATAATAATATATATATATATATATATATATATATATATATGGAATCTAAAATTGCAGTTCTTTTGGTTTAGTCGAAGGGTTGCTTACGTAATACCAACAATTTGAGATTCGGTACATTTTTGGTTATTCAATATGAGTCTTGCCGGATCACACATGTATTATTATGCTGGTGGTGAATTTAAGCCGATTGCAAGCCAAGTTTGAGCCTATTATAAGGGTAACATTTAATAAAATGAGAAGGATTTGGATGGAGGATCATATTATATGGAATGCAGGAAGTTAATATATTGATGGATATTTGGTGTACTATGGTGGGAGTATTTAAGCGAACAGAAATAGTGTATGAATTTGTGTTGGGACATGCGGGGTTGAAGTGTTTTTAGTCAAGTGTTTCGTTACTTGTGAACTGGGTATTCGATTGACTTGGTTCATATTTGGATTTTTGTCGTACTTATGAAAAATTATATGAATATCATAATGTTTCTATGTTTGACAAAATTACTATTTATTTATTTTGAAAACAAGTATTCTGGTGTTACATTTTCCTTGGTAATTTGGCTGTTGTTTTTGTTGTTATGGATGATTGTAAAAAAATAATTGAAAAAGGTAGAATTTTTGAAAACTTCGAAGAAAAATATTATTTGAATTTAAAACATTTTAGAAGAATTGTAATATTAGGGAAATTACATACCAAGTAAACCGTTTTGATAATCAAAATGTTTTTCTATCAAGTACTTGTTTGGTGCATCCAGTTGTAAGATTGGCGAGGAGAGCTGGACAGCGGTGTAGAGGCCTGACTTCGGGAGCAAGGCAAGTACAACTTCACTTGTCTGATTGAACAATAAATAGGAAGGAGAATGGAGGCGCGGCATGTAAGTTTGCCTGAATGTCTGTGACATTTGCATCGAGGTAAATCCACTTTTGAGTAACTTGTTTGTGTAACCCAAAGAAACAAAGAGCCGAGAACTTCTGTAAAGCTTCAATTGTTACCTTGTGCACATTTTATTATTTTAGATATATAGGTCAGCTGAAGCAGGGCGATGGAATTCGTACCAGTGTGATAATCCTTGTGTGAATTTGTAATTACACATATTGTTTATTTGTATACAAATTATAAGAATCAATTCAAAGTGAACCGACACAAAAAGATTTGTCTCATAGCTCTTCGGCTGAATTAATAGCTAGCGGTTTGTTTTTGGCGGCTAGAAAGGAAATTCTTTGTCTGGCTTCCAATTTTAGAATATACAAAGACTTTTGAAAAATTGAAACACCATCTAAGATAAGATTTAGGTTTTGGCAGGTTGTACAAAATAATATAAACATTGATTTTATTCATCTTCAAAATTTTGAGTTAATAAATTAATTGTCAAAAATAAACTGTCAGTGTCTATTTTCAAAAATTTATATAATAATGTCAGTCCCAATGTGGACCAGTTATCATCTATGACAATATATAATATAATAATAATAATAATAAGCCGACGTAGGCGCATTTTCGATGTCACATCTGCCAACTGACTACCTGCCAAATGATTTCTAGGCAAATAATTATTAACCATGCCTGGACTACCAAAGTTTCCTAGGGCATGCTGTGGTGGGTCATTTTTATTCCAATTTGGGCATTGAGGTCTCCACACAGAATGGCAAAGTATGTGGGGTTTTGTTCGAATACCTTGGTCACGTAGTCATAAAACATGTGTACTACGTGATCTTTGTATTTCGAAGTCGGTGCATAGACCTGAATAATTTAGTTTATATCTGGTGTTAAGTCTTTGGATTAGACATGCTAATCTTGTAGATAGTTTCCCTATGGTAACAATAAATTCTGCTAGCTTCTTATTTATTAGGAAACCTACTCCATTCATTGATTCATGTTCTTCTCCCGCATGGTAAAATATATGTCCAGATTTTAACGTTTGCAGTTGTTTGCCACGTCTTCTGGTCTCACTAATTCCGACTATACCCCATGAGACTTTTTATAGTTCTTTCTCTATTTCAATCAATTTTTCTTCCAATATTAGCATTCTTGCATTATAGGTAGCAACTTTTAGTTTAATCTTTTTTGCAAATATCATTCTTCCAGTCGAATACAAGTTTTTGTTCCTCCTTGGGGCAGACTGACAAATCAGTGAGATTTTGGATTTTGAAGCCTACTCACCTGGGGTATTACAGTTTTAAAGCTTGACATCTTGGCATTCTTAACATCTTAGGGGTTGTGGCTTTAAAACGCCACGCTAACCATGCGTGTTGGCGAGTTTTAGGGTGTAGGATATGGGAAATAATAAAATAGGGTTTTTTGTTGGGGTTAAGCTTGGGACACGATTTTCTCCTAGTGCTAAGAGGTGGAGGAGATTTGTGGCTCACGTGGGCAGAGTCGTTTCCCTGAAGTGGTCCTATCCTCCACCAGGATCATAGAGGAATGTCCACCAGCTACCCATGGGATATAAACGATATATAATAATAAGTGTATATTACGTAACCATTTGGGTAAACACATATTACACTTCCTGGGATATAAACCATAACCTCGCCAGCGACGCCACTGCTTATATTAGCTGATATTGCAATTGCAGTCCATCTTTATATATAAACACATACGTGGTAACACTAAATTCGCACCTTGTCAGCTTAGAGGATAATCGCACAGCAGTCACTTAGTAGGTTCGCTATAAATTAATAATTAGTTATTGCCAAAGATGTGCAAACTTACGCCTAGCTACAAACAACGCTGCCTTTTGTAGCCTGCCCTGCATTTTACACCTCACTGTCCCTGTTTACTCTTAACATTCCAAGAAACACTTTCACAGTCGGCTGAACTTCGCCACCCCCCCGCCTAAACATTCCATTTTTAATGGATGTTGTTATGAGCTACGAATAATTTAGTAAATATTTATTTTTTGGGCGTACATTTAAGTAATATTGATACGATAGTAGGCAAAAACCACTGTCTAACATCATCGATGAAATCTGTGAAGCATTTCTCTAATACCCCTAAAGTCAATTCAACAGTTTCTAGCTTTGGCGTAAGGTAGTAGCTATCATTTCGCGAACCACTATTGGATCGCGACCTGTAGGTTAAGAAACTATATTGTAGTCACGGAACACCCTATATGTGTATTTTTTTATTTTTATTTCATTGGAACATCCCATATATTTTTATGTCCTGGTGGTTTTTCTGCGACACGTCTTTATTTTTACATTTTAAGTCGTGAAAGGTGAATTTTAAGGGACGAGTTGTAACACAATGTTCCTGTACAGATTATGAAAAAGAACATTAAAATACATTTCAATTTTAAGCGATGTGAAGTGCAGTTTAAAGTATAAAATGCTGGTGCATGTGGTATTAACAGAACTGCATCCGGTAGAGTGAGAGAATAGGAAATTAGGTTTTTTAAAGAAGATTGATATTGCAGCTTATGGGATACAATGCTTAAAACGGCCGTTTTAACTGCCTTCCTTGAATGGGGAGCCAAATATACCTATAAACCGATAAACAATCCATGAAGATGGTTTTACCAAAATATTGTGACCAATAAAATTCTAAAAATAATAATTCTACAAATTTGCACCTTTTAGGGAGTTGATAGTGCCTTTTAAAGCGCAAACTACCTACTATTGGCGGTTTTACTATTTCCAAAATAGTGTACGATAAATACCATTAATACAGATTTTCACCTTGTAAGGGGGGAAAGTGCATTTTAAGGCGTAAGTGATATGCTAGTAAATTTATTTCAATGTTCCTGAATAGGGTACGAGTAACTATAAATGTACAGAAGTTCAGATTATTTTAAACCACTGTGAAAGACTACACTTTGCAATGAATAGCGTCATTATAATTCTAGTGATCTAATGCAGTTACTGATATTTATTATTGTTCAGTATTATTGAGCTAAATGTTCTACGAACCAACTGGCTGTGTGTTCAAGATGTTCGGTTAGTTATTTAAACGGCATTAAGCAGGAGGCGGGAATACGGAGTTAATAATTCCAAAGATATATACAAGACAGTTATGTCCTAGAAATGATGTAGGTACAAATATTTCTCATAATAATGAAATTCACGGTAATAAATCGCTGTCAGAAAGTGCGGCTAACTTGGAAGATAATACGGCATAGACCCTTCTTCTTTAAAACGCCCTTATGAACGTTTTAAAACTCAGATCAGTTCTTCACTACAATATAAAATCAAGCATGTGGTTGTTGAAATTTCAATTTTAAATTC